>AYJT01003298.1:0-15556 GCA_001278415.1 Ocimum tenuiflorum | reverse complement strand
GGCCTCGAGGCCCGTCGACCCAAAATCCTCGAGCCCTCTCACAAAATCTGCACAATACCATCCATACGATTGCGTACGTATAGGAAGGATCCAGAATAATTCATGTGCTAAGTCAGCATGGCACCCAAAGCGTAACCCTGACCTCTTCTACGCACTTTGCAAATTGGCCCCCAGATATTTTCGATTTAGTCCTTAGCTTAGGGATTATTTAGATTCGTCATGTATTCACTATATAAATAGATGACTAGTCAGTAAGAGTCACTCATTCAACACTTTCCTTTCAAATTGGAGCACCTTGCGTTATGTAGCAAAGAGCACGTAATTTGTAACTCTCGACTCGGATCATCGGAATCCTTGTATTTCCACTGTTAAATATATAAAATATCATCCAGTCTGTTTCGGGGGACTATAAACCTTCTTGGAAGTCACGATGTCTGATTACAATCTAGCCTAGGGCCTCAATTCGATCCCCGATAAAAAAAATGAACCTCAACACTTATCACAACTTCTCTAGAACTTTTTAGAATCTTCCCTTAGCATGGGTCAATAAAATCTCGTTAAACATGCTCGATCCATGAGACTTCGGCCACTCGAGTGGTTGCCTTACGCTCTACTTTGTAGATCTTCTAGAACATCAAGCCCTTGCACTCGACTGATAAATTTGAGAGTCAACCTAGGAAGGACCTCTATACAACTCGTCATTCACTATGGCAAATCGGTCTGCTTTCCTTTGAAGTTTAAGGGTTGCTATCCTATTGTCTTAGATGATTTCTTCCTTTAAATACATCAGAATCTTTGTTCTCCAATCATTCAACCTCCTCTTTCGTCACGGGCCATTGCACGGCTAACAACGGGACGACTCTCCTCTCTTTGGTGATGGAACCAACAGCAAGATTGGCAAGGGCAACTGCGTGTGTGTTATGCTCTCGACATCCATGCGATACGTCTTCTCTCTCAAAATGTTGCAGCTCCTCTTTTAATAGGTCGATATATTGTTGTAGCTTCACACTTTTCACTTGAAACTTATCCTAGAGCTGCTTGACCACGAGCTGCAAGTCACTCTCTACGAGTATTCGAGTAACTTTGAATTCTAGATGTAGTCTCAACCCAAGGATCACGGCTTTGTGCTCTGACTCGAACAAGAATTGGAGGTATCTCTCAATAAATTCACCTCTAGACGACTCAAAAATGAGCGTAGCTCCACTTCCATCCAGATTGCTCGCACCATCCATGGACAATGTCCGGGGCGGTTCCTCTATGCTTGAAACAATTAACAACTCCCGCTCAGCCTCGAGATGAAGGCCGATCGATGTATGAACCAAAAAATTAGCAAGGATCTGAGATTTAATCGCAGTTTGAGATTCAAACTCGAGTCCATATCTTCCTAGCTCCACAGGCCACTTCATCATCCGACCAGTTAAGTCAGGCTTAGAGAGCAACGATCAGAGTGGGAAAGTGGTTACAACTTGATGGGGTCAGCCTCAAAGTATGGCCTCAGCTTCCTCGAGGCATTGACGAGCGTGAACACAAGCTTCTCGAAAGTCGTGTACCGGATCTCTGCCCCGACCAACATTTTGCTGACGTAATACATGGGGTGCTGCCTTCCTCTATCTTGCCTAACAAGAACACCACTCATTGCTAACTCAAAGGTCGCCAAATATAGCAGCAGTGGCTCTTCTAGAATAGGCTTCGACATTAGATGAGGGTTCAATAAGTATCTTTTCAACTTTTCGAAAGAGGAGTCACATGAGGTTGTCCACTCGAGCTTCCCTGCCTTCCTCAATGCCTCGAATAAAGGTTGGGTCCTCTGAGAATATTTTGACACAAACCTACTAAGCGCTGCCAATCTCCATGTCATACGCTGGATCTCCTTCACATTCATGGGAGATCGAAGGTTTTTGATGGCTTTAATTTGATCGAATCCGCCTCGATGCATTTTCGGTCACGAGATATCCTATAAGTTTTCTCAATGTGATGTCGAAAATACATTTCATCGAATTCAACTTCATGTTGTATTTGTTGAGGATCTCAAAAGCTTCTCAAACGTGTGGAAGATGATCTTCCAACTCTGGAGATTTTACTAGCGTATCGTTGATGTAGACTTCCATAGTTTTTCCAATTTTCTCGGCGAACATCTTGTTTGCGAGCCGCTGATATGTCGAATTGGCAGGAATGCAATCTTCTACTGGTCATCTTCATCCATCATGATCTTATTATAACCCGAGAATAAATCCACAAACGACATCATTCTATGCCCGACGATTGCACCGACGATCCAATCTATGTGCGACAATGGAAATCGATCTTTTGGGCACACTTTCTTGAGATTAGTGTAATCAAACTGGCCCAATTCTTACTATTATTCTGCTTAACCACCAAGACATTGGATAGCCATTTCGGGTATTTTACCTCCTGAATCGTACGGATCTTAAGGAGCCTACCAACATCCTCATCCATTACTTCATTCTTTTCTGGAGCGAATCAGCGCCGCTTCTGCTTGACTGGCTTGAAGGTAAGATCTACCTTAAGTTTATGTGTCGTGATGCGAGGGTCGATTTCGGTCATGTCCTCATGTGACCACGCAAAAGTCCTCCTCTCAACTGTGACAAAATCGACGAGCTACCTCCTTAGATTGGGGGCCAAGTGCGCTCCAGTGAATGTTTTTTGAGTCAGATCTTGTAGATCTATCGAGATTTCCTCCATGTCTTCCTGTCCAGTAGTGTCTAGCGGGTTGAGTTTGGATTCGGTCTTGGGGAAAATCAAAACTGTCGGATCTGAAGCTCTCGGGATGATTTCCATTGCTTCTGTCATAACACTAAGATAAGTGGCAGGTAGCTTGCGATTTTGTGAACGATCTCCGACAAGTTTCGTCGCCTTAAGCCCCACGGTGGGCGCCAAATTTTTTAGGTTCATTTTTTATCAGGGATCAAAAAAAGGCCCTAGGCTTGATTATAATCGGACACCAAGACTTCTAGGAAGGTTTATAGTCCCCTAGAAATGACTGGTTGATATTTTATAACGAAAATAATGAAAATTACAAGGATTTCGACGATTGGGGTCGGAAATTACAGAGTATTGAGTACTTAGCTATAGAATGCAAAAGAGCTACAGTATGAAATAGAAATTGTCAAATATTTGACTCTTGCTGACTAGTCACCTATTCATACAGTGAATACAGGACAAATCTAAATAATCGTTAAGCTAAAGACTAGATCGAAAAATAGCTTGGGGGGAAGGGGGGATGGCAGTCTGCAAAGCATGTAGAGGAAGTTAGAGTTACATTTTGGGTGCCATGCTGACTCAGCAGATGAATCATTCTGGATCCTTCCTGTACATGTGCAAGCTTGCAGATGGTATCGATGCACTTTTGTGAGAAAGCTCAAATACTCTGGGCTCACGGGCCCCAAGGCCAGAGGGGGCTCGAGGGTCTTCTTCCTGGGTCAGCTCGTGGGTCCGAGCTCTTTTCGAGATCGAGGACTAGTGTTTGAGATTTTTCTACCTTATCCTGGAGGCTGTGGACGGTCGAGGTCTCGATTCGATGGTCCTAAGATATAATATGTGGCCTAGAAAGTTGTTTATTTGTATTGTGGCCTTTTATTGCTTTTTAGTGTGAGTCTGATGCTTACAAATATTTTTATTCAATAAAATAGGGACCTTGCAATTCCACTAATTTGATGATGGTATGTAAAAATAATTCCGACTAAGTGGTTCATATTTATTTAAATTTTTATAATAATTTTATAGGAGAGAATGAAAAAATATTTGAGAGAAAAAGAATATAGTGCAATTGTACATTATTGTCCTCAAATTATAGAAAATCATCAAACCAAATGAGAAGTACAATCGAAAAATAAATAAATTTTACCACGATAAGTATATCAATGGACAATATCTATTATCATTTAATACATAAGAAAATATTAACAGATGATTACACACCAGCATGTATTCACACACACAGTGAAAATATAAATATGCTTATTAAATCTTTTAGTTTTAATTCATAAATTATTTTAATAACACTTTCATAAATCATAAGTGTACAGTGCTCAAATTTGATATAATTGAGTTTAATTTTTTGAAAGGCGTTATAATACTCTCAAGAAAATGAGTTAGGTGGCTGATAATAGACGATAGAATTTAATATTTTGTTCTTCTAAAATAAAGAAATAGAGATGTATGTGGTGCATAATCTCAATGGGAGTAATCTCATTCATGATAAATCAAGTACGCAAAGTTATTTGCTGTGATTGAAACAAGAAAACAACCAATCGAACTGTGCGTACCATGGTTAACTCAGTACCTGGACATTATGATTGCATGATAATGACAACCTTTTCAATTATTATTAAGGATTAGAACAAATTAATACACGTGGATGTAAGTTCTGATGTGCTTGTCTTAAGATATGCTTTCCCTCTCATTCATTTATACCTTCTCAATTAGATATTTATTTTTGTTTGGAAACTACAGGAGCCGATTATTCATTTGAAAGAGAACATGGATCTGAATAGATATTTGGACCGTATCAAATTCGTAGTTAGATATATATGTATATTATTTTTGCACATGGTTAGATTCCTAAACCATTTACTACATGGTTGAAGAGGCTAACGAATTAAATAATTAAACAACGTTATTTTATGATGTGTTATCAAGTATTTATATCTATCTTAATTCTCACCTTTGCTCATATGCTTTCTGTTGAGATTTGATTTTGATCGCAAGATCAAACAGGACTCTAAGTTAGAATGTAATCTGTTGAGACTCAAAATCTTCACCAGTGAATCAACGGGCGAGACCAACAAACCGCTCGAGGAGAGTAGGACTGCTCGAGAATCCACCCTCGAGAAGCATCTCAAAGTCGAAACCTCAAAGCACCTCAATGATCGAACCCCGAAGACCCTTGAGAATAGGGCTCGTGTTGTGTTTAAATAGGAAAATTTTAACGTTTTATGTTTGTTTTTCATAAATTGGGCCTCCATATTTCATCTTGGCCCATAATCTTAGGTTAAGTGTTTCTTTCTCCCCAAGCCTTGTATAAAAAGGGGGGAAGATCACATTTTAGCCATTCATTCAGACACACTAATCTACATAGTCATGTTTTTCTCCTCTTATTTGGCCTCCGATCACTGTTTGATCGGATTTTTCTGAAACACGTTGCAATCATTCTCTTAATATATAAAATAACACGTATGTACCAGTTTGGGGGACGTAAAATATTCCCGAGCAAGTGTCGTATCAATTCCATCAAAGTTCGCTTAGGGCTCCGATCTCAACGATTTAAAATGAACCTCAACAATTTGGCACCCATCGTAGGGCTCTAGGCGACGAGATTAATTGGAAGTTATTCACGTAATCACGAACTGTCTGTCGTCCATCTCAACTATATGGTGGAAATTATGGAAATCACCCCCCAAAGCTTCAGATCCAGCAATTCTGGCTCTATCTAAGGCCGAATCCAAGCTCAATCCACCTGATACTGCCAAGGAGGAAGATGTGGAAGAGATCTTGACAAATCCACATGATCCAACCCGAACGACATTTAGCGGAGCACAATTGGCCTCAGATTTAAGGAGGCATCTTATAAACTTTCTCACAGCTGAAAGAAAGACTTTCGCTTGGTCGCATGAGGATATGATCAGGATCGACCCAGTATCCTGACCCATAAGCTCAAAGTAGATCCAACCTTCATGCCAGTTAGTAAAAACGACGTCATTTTGCCCCTAAGAAAAATGAAGCAGTGGACGAGGAGGTCATAAATCTCCTCAAGATTCGGGCAATCAGGGAGGTGAAATACCAAGAATGGTTATCTAACATTGTGGTGGTAAAGAAGAAGATGGCAAAAATCGGGTATGTGTTGATTACACTAACCTTAACAAAGTGTGTCCGAAAGATCCCTTCTTGTTGCCGCACATAGACTAGATAGTTGATGCGGCAGCCAGACACGGAATAATGTCATTCATGGATAGTTGATGCGGCAGCCAGACACGGAATAATGTCATTCATGGATGCCTTCTCAGGCTATAATCAGATTATGATGGATGAGGAAGACCAAGAGAAGACTGCGTTCATGACCAACAAAGGAATCTATTATTATCGGGTCATGCCATTCGGGTTAAAAAAATACAGGCTCAACGTATCAAAGACTCATGAACATGATGTTTGCCGAAGAAATCAAAAAGACTATGGAGGTACACATCGACGATATGTTAGTGAAATCCCCAGAGCTAGAGGATCATCTCACCCACCTTTGGGAGGCCTCCGATATTCTCAACAAATATAATATGAAGTTAAACTCGGCAAAGTGCATTTCCAGCATCACCTTTGGGAAATTTCTGGGTTATCTTGTAACATAGAGAGACACCAACGCATATCCCAGTCAAATCAAAGCTATTAAGAACCTTCAGGCCCCCACTAGTGTAAAGAAGATCCAACATATGACTGGAGATTGGCAGCACTCAGTAGGTTCGTGTCCAAATATTTGGAGAGGACTCAACCTTTCTTTGAGGCTTTGAAGGAGGCTGGAAAGTTCGATTGGATGGCTGCCTAGAACTTCGCCTTGGAGGAGTTAAAGAGGTATCTATAGAACCCTCCCTTAATGTCAAAACCCACTGCTGTTGTATCTAGTGGTCTCCGAGTCGGTGGTGTGTGGTGTTTTTGTCCATGAGAGTGAGAAGAGGCAACACCTGGCTTATTATGTAAGTAAGATGTTGGTTGGTGTAGAGACCCGGTACATAGCTCTCGAGAAGCTTGTGTTCGCGCTAGTCAATGCCTCGAGGAACTTGAGGCCAGACTTTGAAGCTCATCCCAATAAAGTTGTAACCACCTTTCCATGTGATCATTGCTTGCCAAGCCCGATCTAAATGGACGAATGATGAAATGGGCTCTGGAATTAAGAAAATATGGACTCGAGTTTGAGTCCTGGACCACAATCAAATCTCAGAACCTTGCCCATTTTGTGGCGGATTTCTCGATTGGTCTTCACTTAGAGGCCGAGTAGGAATTGTTATGTGTATCAAACGCAGATGAGTCGCCTTGGACAGTATTTGTGGATGGTACAAGCAATCAGGATGGAGTGGAGCTGGATTAGTTCTGAAATCACCCAGGGGGTTAGTCATCGAGAGATCCCTCTGGTTCTCATTCGAGGCAACGGATAATGAAGTAGAGTACGAGGCCGTTATACTTAGCCTCCAGATAGCTCTGGAATTCAAAGTTCCACGCATACTTGTGCAAAGTCACTCACAACTCATGGTTAAGTAGCTTTCGGGCGAGTTCCAAGTGAGAAATGTGAAACTTCAATCATACCTTAATTTGTTAAAGAAAGAGCTACAACACTTCGAGGATGCCAATGCATTTTATGTTCCTAGGGAACAGAATGCACTTGTCGACGCTCTCGCCAATCTTACAACTGGTACCATTACCAAGGAAAGTAGATACATCCCACTGTTGGCCGTGCAGTGGCTTGCCATTAGGGAGGGCGAGCCTAAGTGCACAGTAGCATCATAACTAAGGATCTGAACGATTGGAAGGCAGAGATGTTGAAGTATCTAAAGGAGGGAGTCGTTCAAGCTTCCAAAGAAAGCAAGCCGTCTTCAATGATCAACGACAAGTTGTATAAGCGGTCCTTTTAGGGACCACTGCTTAAATGTCTTAGTCGAGCGCAGGGGCTCGATGTCCTAGAGGACCTATATAATGGAGCTTGCGACAACCAATCGAGTGGTCGCAGACTTATGCATCGGACATACTCTGCCGGATTCTGCTGGCCCACATTGAAGGAGAACTCAGAGAAATTTTAGAGAAGTTGTGATAAATGTCAAAGGTTCGAGGGGACGAGCAATGGTCATACTAAACCACTGCACCCGAGTTTTCCTGCGTCGCCTTTTGCTTGATGGGACATAGTAGGGAAATTACCCTGGGGAGCGGGGCAGAAAGAATATGTCCTTCTAGTTACGGATTATTTCACCAAGTGGGTAGAGACAGAAGCTATGTCTTTGATAAGGGATACTGAAGTCATTAATTTTCTGTGAAAGAATGTCCTATGTCGATTTGGTGTGCTTAGAGAGAGCCACACTGACAATGGTCCTCAGTTCATCACCCAGAAATTGCAGGATTCTGTGACGTCTACGGTATTCATTTGATTTTCTCCACTACTAGATACTTGGAAGCCAACGGTTTTGGTGCAATAAAACAATCATTGGGATTTTGAAGAAGAAGCTCGACAGGCACAAGTAGAAATGGGTAAAATAGTTGTCGGCTACATTATGGGCATATCGCACCTCTTATCGGACAACTACCAGTGAAACGCCTTTTGCCATAGCCTACGGGGTAGAAGCAGTCGCTTTGTATGAAATATCTGGGAGAAGTCCTCGAGTAGAATTGTTCGATCTGGAATCCGACAAGCAACAGATCATATTGAATCTCAACCTGTTGGACGAGATTTACGAAAAAGCAGCACAACCATTGCCATGCGACAGAGGCAAGTTTCAAGATATCTCGACAAGTCAGTGCATTTACGTTCATTCTTGGTAGGAGATTGGGTATTGCACCAAGTTTTTTGAGCACTCAAGAAGCCAATGCCAGCAAGCTAGGGGCAACATGGGAGGGCCCATATTGCATCGAGCAAGTCATTGGCAGCGATGAATATATTCTCTCAACCCCGGAGGGCGTTTGAGTTCCTTACTCGTGGAATGAAAAAACATTTGAAAAACTATCAGTTTTACTGTTGGTTCAATTTGTACTTACTCAATTTGTGGAATTCTAAATTCATAACTTCGATTAAGTCCGCTCTTAGTTTAATATATTTGTTTGTTTTTGCTTAATTTTTTTATATGGGGGAGTGGTGATACTCTAGAAAAAAGTTGCTCGAGGACATCAAAGAATTTGAATGGCAACGACACACGACAAGACCTAGCTAGGGCGACCAACAAGTTAGTACATTCTTATCTTAACACTATATCGAGCATGCATTTGCAATCAAATAAAAACATAAAAGAGAAGTAAAATAAAATAGATGCTCAAACGTTTGAAAATATGCAACATTCATTAAAAGTAAATAAGAAAGAGAAGATGAGGATGCCATTGGCACTAAAGCGGATAAAGGAATTTTGGTTAACCTGAGAACGAGCAAAGAAACTGGCCGGAATCTAAATCACAATGGTGGTGGAGAATAGCATTCTAGAGAGAGAAAGCGCACACAAGATTTTGAAATTAAAATTGAGAAAAGTGATTGAAATTAGGGCTTCTTCCACCTCTTAATATTCACGCCTAGGATTTCAAAAGTCGCTAACCAAATGACATTGTTTGACTGGTAAATTACTCGAGACATTCTCCTCGATGCATTTCTATACTTGCCATTTAAAATTCAAACATCAATCTGTTATACTTGGGGTTGCATCACCCCGTCGAGATTATTTAATTTCCTAAGTACAGCTCGATACTCGGGGCTGCACAACTCATGACTACCACCTATGCTCAGTCGATCAACCAAGCAATCAATACTCTGAACTGCGTAGTGCTCGACTGCTCTCGGTGCTCGATAACCTTCAGCCGATAAACCTGCTAACCATATACTCGGGGTTGAGTCGGTGTCCCAAGCTCGTCATGGACTTCTTAGAATTCTTATTATGGGTTTCTTGGAAATTAGAATTCTTGGATATCTCACACTCGGGGCTGCGTGAGACAGACTATCCTATCTCGAGCACCCCACAATTCATGTTCGACTACTTATGCTTGATTAATTGTATTCACCTATATCGAGCATCCGACATCCATGTACTAAGGGATGCGTTGCCCCCTCGATGATATATCAACCGATCGAATGAATTTCTTACTCGACTTGTTAGCAGGCACGACAGAGATCTAATCTTTGCGACTGTCAACAGATTTCCATCATACTTATAGAATTCTTATTCTGAAGTTATCTCTCGCATATCATCCCAAATATGGCTCGATGCCATGACCTATTCTCAAATCTCTATTTTGGACATAGCTAACGACTATGATCTGCCAAATTATTTACTACTTCAGACACAGCTTAACACTGCGATCTTCATACTCGGGGTTGCACGAGATAAGCCACTCTATCTCGACCACTTGACTATTCGTGTTCAACTACTTATGCTCGACTATTTGTGCTCACCTATATCGAATGTCCAACATTCGTATACTTAGGGTTGGGTATCCCCCTCGATGTTATATCTACAGCTGTTGTTGATAGAAATCATTTTTGGGATTTCTTGAGCATAATCTTGCTCGACTTTTACATGATCTTATGTGCAAAACTGTATTTGCAGTGGTTATGTGCATTCCCGAGGCCTCTCTGAACTCAAAGATTCTCTATCTTATCTCTGAAATAATTCAACTCTATGATCTACATCTTGATTGTTATTTCAGGCGTAGCTCGACACTATGACTTGTATTTCAAGCTTATTCTAGACACAGCTCGAAGCTGCATCCCGATTATTCATTCAGATGTAGTCTGACACTATGATCTGCGTACTTGTGGCTTGTGCCTGTAATTATATTTACTATTGATATCAACCTATGGTCTTCTGATATATTTTCTCTCGAGCTGGGACTTGGCCCCTCAATCGAGGAACAAACACGCGTTAGCACTCATCATCACTTGCCATGCAGCCCCCTGGGCCTATCTTATTCAGCTTTTGGTTCGAAAACCTGAGCGATGCCGCATACTGGACCTCGATCCGCAATGAATTTTCTGCTTATGGTTCGAAAACTTGAGCGATGCTGCACTATGGGCTCACAGCCCGCAATGAACTTTTCACTTTTGGTTCGAAAACTTGAGCGATGCTGCACTATCAGCTCATGACCAACGATTCGAGGGACGCTGCAAGATCCTTAGCCACCTACTCATGGGGTGATGGATAAAAATGCTTTGAAGAACTCTGAGGGAGCGTGCCGTTCTAAAGGCCCAACAAGTATAAACTTCCAACAGCCTTCAGTGGCCTCTCTGGGTGGGGACAGATACTTCCGGAGGATAAACTTTTCTGAGACGGGAATGGATACCCTCTGAATTTAAACTTTCCAACAGCCCTCGATGGCCTCTCTGACTTCGAAGGATAAACTAAAGCCTTAACGTATCGATTTATTCTTATGTCTCAATTTCAAGTCTCAACCTCGAATAAGACAACTGAAACCTAAGGTACCAAAGCTTCTAGTTGAACTAACTTTTACTTTTCTCTCATGACTCGGGGCTCGCCCTCGAGAAGCAAGTTCTTAGCACAAATCTCTCCAACTCGACACGGGTAAATGTACCTCGAAAATCGACTCCCATGAGGTATACTTTCTAAACTTTTTATAAGGATTATACTTCATTTCGTTGCATCTCGAACAGGTTTTCGTGCTTCAACAAACAAAGGTTTAGTCGTGCTCGAGCCACGAACCAAAAAATCTCCCACGATCAACGACCATCGCTCACAACTCAACTCACCTTTGAGTTTGTAGGTATCGAACATTTCGTTTAAGATTTTGACTAACGATGCTCTTTTCATCTACTTGTCTTCACAAATCAATTGACTTGATCTGTGAAGAAAATTGGGTTGTTGTTGAGGGTCAAAATCTTCGCCAGCAAATCAGCGGCCGAGACCAACGGACCACTCGAGGAGAGTAGGACCGCTTGAGGAGAGTAGAACTGCTTGAGGACCTTAGGACTGCTTGAGAATCTACCTTTGAGAAGCATCTTAAAGTCGAAGCCTTAAAGCGCCTCAATGATCAAACCCCAAAGACCCTCGAGAATAGGACTAATGTTGTGTTTAAATGTGTAAATTATAACTTTTTATGTTTGTTCTTCATAAATTGAGCCCCCATGTTTAAACGTGTAAATTGAGCCCCCATGTTTAAATGTGTAAATTAAGTTAAGTATTTATTTCTCCCCAAGTCTTATATAAAAAGGGGGAAAGGTCACATTTTAGCCGTGCATTCAAGCACACTATTCCACATAGTCATGTTTTTCTCCTCTTTTTTGGCCTTCGATCATTGTTTGATCGGATTTTGCCCAAAACACACTATAATCACTCTTTCAATATATGAAATAACACGTCTGGACTAGTCTAGGGACGTAAAACATTCCTAGGCAAGTGTCGTGTCAATTCCATCAATGTCCGCTAAGGGCTCCGATCTCAGCGATAAAAAATGAACCTCAACAACTTGACCAACTTATCATCAATGTAGACCTCCATGGTTTTTTTGATCTGTTCGGTGAATATCCTATTCACAAGCCACTGGTATGTTGAACCCGTATTTTTTAGCCCAAACGGCATGACACGCTAGCAGTAGATTCCCTTTTTGGTCATGAATGATGTCTTTTCCTGTCCTCTTCACCCATCATGATTTGCTTATAGCCTGAGAAGGCGTCCATAAATGACATCATCCTATAGCCGGCGGTAGTGTCAACTATTCGATCTATGTGTGGTAGGGGGAAAGGATCTTTCGAACATGCTTTACTGAGGTCTATGTACTCGATGCAAACTCGATTATTGCGATATTTCTTTTTTACCACGACAATTTTGGAAAGCCAATCTGGGTATTTTACTTCCCGTATGGTGCAGATTTTGAGAAGTCTTGTGACATTGTCGTCGATGGTCGCATTCTTTTCTGGAGTAAATCGATGGCGTTTCTGTTTGACAGGCTTGAAGGTGGGGTCTACCTTCAATTTATATGTTGTGATGTTGGGGTCAATTCCGGTCATGTCTTTATGCAACCACACGAATGTGCGGCCCTTGGCTGTGAGAAATTTCACGAGTTATCTCCTCCGTTCCGGAGTGAGGTGAGTTCTGATGAATGTTTTCTACATCAGATTTTGTGGATCTATGGAGATTTCCTCCATGTCTACTTTCCCAAATGTATCTGGTGGGGTGAGCTTGGAATCGACCTTTTCTAGGACTAGATTTGATGACTATGGCATCATTTTTGTTGAATCCGACGTGGATTCTGATGGCTGGGTGAGCGAGCTGAAATTTGAAGAAGATGGTCACAAACTGCAATTTGGGAAATGATTTTCGATCGATTTCGTCGCTTAGAGCCCCACGGTGGGCGCCAAATTGTTGAGGTTCGATTTCGATCACGAGATCAAATAAGGCTCTAAGCTAGAATGCAATCGGAAAACACGTGACTTCCTGAGAAGGTTTTTCATCCCCCGTAATGGACAGGTTGGTATTTTATAGATTAGAAGTGAAATTACATGATTTGAGGGTTTTACGGCAATCAGAAGCCGAAAATTATCGAAAACGTAAGCCAAGAGCTACAGGACGCAAAGTGAGAGAATACAGTGTATGAATTGTGTGACTAGTGCTGACTAGATTGATATTTATATTGTAGCGTACAGGACGAATCTGAATAATTCCTAAGCTCAGGACTAAATCGCAAATATGCAAGGGGCAATCCGCAAAGCTTGCTGTTAAAGCTAGAGTCACGCTTTGGGTGCCTGAAATGGCTGGGGACAGAAAAGATTCTTTTTTTAGGGTACTCCCTAGGACAGATCCAATGGAGATGGGGTAGGGCCTGTAGCTCAGAGAATTAGAGCACGTGGCTACAAACCATAGTGTCGGGGGTTCGAATCCCTCCTCGCCCACAACCGGGCCAAAAGAAAAGCATGTTGACACAGCAAAAGGAATCATTATGGATTCTTCTTTTACGAGTGAGCGCATGTGGAACTTCTCGATACACTTCTCGTGAGAGACTTCAAGATTCCTGGATTGAATGTTCTCGAGGCCATAGGGCATTCAATGCCTTCTGATGGGGTCGAGCTAGGAGGCTTAATCTCCTGTGGGGGTTGAGATTTGTCCTCGAAACTCTTTGGACTTGGTCGGGATTTTGACTCTGGGGGAGCTCGAGGATCTCTGGAGGTCGAGACTCCCATTCAAGGGTTCAGATTCTGCTGATGATTTTGAACCTCAACAGTTCCTCGAAAGACTTTACTTCAAATTAAAAATTCCAATTAATTTAGCAAATTCTGCAGATTTCATATTTATAGATTGCCCCAAATGAAGTTCTGTAATAATATTCCTTTACCAACATTCATATAATGGGGAAAAAATGTCTTTCTTACAAGCAAAATATATATTCTATGAATTGCAAAACACTCTTTTAAGCTCATTTGTCTCTCCTTTCTCTCAATCTTAGGATCCATTTGATTTGTTTTTTTAAGAAAGTGAAGTATTCTGAAAAGTGATAAAAAGTTATTTGTTGACATTTTTTTAGTTGAGGAGAGAGAAAAAACAGAAATAAAATTTAAATTTATTTTGAAAGAAATCACTTTTTTTAAAAAATGGAGTGTAGTTTTTTGAGATAAAAACACATCAAACAGGCCCTTAATGTGCGTGATGGTGAATCAATGAGGTAGATGAAAATATGAGTTTACAAAGTAGAAAAAAACTTTGCAGCCGACGAAGCCGTTGTTAACGTTAGACCAAAAACTTGCAAACAAATTAAGGACTCCAGCATTTGGAATTTAGTTGGTATTCCCGAAATCTTTAATTCAAAATCTGAATTTGGGATAAATAGTCTTTCAAATTATATGTTTGTCATTTTTCTCTTTAAAAATATTATATTATTATCACTTTCCCACTCAAAAACATCATATCATTAATACTATTTACTTTTTTTCTATTTTATTGAACAATTTATTTATATTAGGTTTAATTGCGGGGATTAGCACAACCTTTACTCACTTTTGTAATTTTTAGACAAACTTTCAAACATTGCATATTTTAACATAATATTTTTATTTTTTGCAATTTTCACACAACAATTACTTATTTGCAATTTTCACACAAACTTTTAAATGTTGAAATTTATAACATAGCATTTTAATATTTTTGTGAATTTCACATAAAATTTAGAAATTTGAAATTTTTATTATCAACAAAGAATTCGATAAAATCTGTTAGATTTGACTACATCAAATTCATTGATTCTAAGTGATTGTGCATCAATTGTAATATTTTAAACTGTATTGATGTTCAAAATCAAATATCATTATCTTTAAATTGGTGTAAATCCCTAAAACTTGTTATAAATAAGTGACTGGGGGATTAAATTTCATTATAATGTTCTTAATCAATTTCACTACATAATGGAAGATAATATGTTCATCAAATATAACAAAAAGAAATGTCATGCTTAATAAAATTCAACATGTACACATGATTAACCAGCTAAATATGTTTGATTATATTGCCATAAAAAGTTATATGTTAAAATTATAAAATTTCAAAAGATTGTAATAAAATTTGCCATACTTGAAAATTTATGTGAAAATTGCAAAAGTAAATAATTGTCATGTTAAAACTTGGCACTTTTTAAAGTTTATCTGAAAATTGGAAAAAATAAATATGTATGTTAAAATATTTAACGTTTTAAAGTTTGTTTAAAAATTGCAAAAGTGAGTAAAGATTGTATTAAGTCTTGTAATTAATCCTTTATATTATAATGTATCTAGTATCTACAGTAAGTAATAATAAAAAGCTCAAAAATTACATTATATCATCAATCCTAAAAACATTTTTTCACCAATTTTATTTTGTTTTAAATTTAT
>AYJT01003275.1:0-11752 GCA_001278415.1 Ocimum tenuiflorum | reverse complement strand
AATTAAAATGATGCATCATAATTGAAAATAAAATGAACGAAGGGTATGTGTTTAGTACAAAATATTTTTTAAAGCCCCAATTACAAGAAAGGGAAAATAAAGAAAAAACGAAAAACATTCATTAAATTATTAGTACAATAAAAATATTTTTAAAACTTTAATTATTTCCATAAAATCAGAAACTATAAAATTATATATACAATGAATTTGATTAAAACAGAAAAGGGCTCCTCTAAAAAAAATAAATAAATAAAATAGAAAATGACTAAAAGAATAAAAGAAAAAGGGAAAAAATTAGAAATAAAATAAGGAAAAGAAAAAGAAAACAAAAATGGTTTGATAAGGGGAAAGAAAGCAGAGGCGAAAGCCCCCGCGCCGTACGTTCTTTCAACTCTATCTTCTCTGCCCCTTCTCCGCCTCATCCATGACCATTTTCACAGCATCATCACCGTCCAACACCAAAAATTATCTGAAATAACAAGAAAAAGAAAAAAGAGGGATTTAGCGTCGGTGAACAGTAGCCCGCTACATTTAGCGGCACTGTTCATGAACGGGGTATATAGCGGAGCGCGGTGGCGTTGGAGCAGCGATGGCCGCTACAATCACGGTGGCCACTAGAATACCAGAGGCATTGAAAATGCTCTTAGCATGTAGACGAAAATTTGTGACATGTCTATTCCTTGTTTGATGGTTGATCTATTGTTGTTGTTGACACTTGGTTCATGATTGATTATGATTCATTGAATGATATGGTTAATTATGATTTTACGTATAGTTATTATGTGTATGATTATTACTATACTTGATAATTGTGGTTAACTAGCTAGAGCAAAACCCATTAGCTCTGCAACAGTTCCATTTGTCCTTGATCCCATCTTTTTCCAATTTCTTTCTCTCTCCCATTGCGTATTTAGTTTATAAGTTTAAATCATACCTTCTTTTTAAATAGTATTCTAGATAAGACGAAAATATGTATTAAATTCCATCTAAATGATTTAACGGATCTTAAGAACTCACTTTCATGCCCCATATGATTTGAGGAAAACTTATATGAATAGGATATGATGATCAAATGGATAGACTGATCTAGCTAAATCATTTAGAGATGTAACAAGAGACCATCTCTTTAGATAACAGTGTATAAATGAATCTAGACTCTTTGCATTATTAAATATCTTACTCTTTGTTTATAAGATACTCTTGCTCTCCTTTACATTTCATATGATTCGTACACTTTTGATGTCTCACGTCAATATTCTAAATGATCATAATCTTCAACTAAAAAATGATAGAAGTTCTAAAATTGATTGATCTGGCTATTTATACTATTTACAGTATAAGTGACAATATTAGAATAACATAGAAATTTTGCATTTTTGCAATTGATCTATTTTCAACTTAACATGCACCGAGATCGACAAATTCAAAATAATCAATTGATTCACATATTTGCTACACAAGCTTTGGTTGATTTTTGCTGCATTCCAATTGAAATGAAATCTTTCTGATAAATCAAGACAATATACGATGAACGAATTTTCAAATCTCAATAGAGATTGAGAGAGATTAAGGGTTTGCATTTTTTTCTTCTTCTGAAATGAATCGCTTTGAATACTCGATGAAAGAGAGCAGTAATTATAATGTACTCTAATAAACATTCATAAACCAAAATCTATATGGTTGATTCTAAATGCAGCCATCAAACTACTTGATGAAGCCACCATTATTATTAAAAATAAAATTTATATGTAATTTACCCTAATGCCCTCAATTTTCTCTCTCTTCATCCTCCCTCCCACTCTCCAACCACCAAGACAACCACCACATCTTGTTGTTCCACAGCCGCTCCTCGTCACGGGAGCTTCGTAGGAGAATCCACTTGTAATTGCGTTCCTGCGTCCTGCCACTGCACGGGCGACATGTGTATAATTTGAATATTTTATCATTTTAAAATGTTTTAATATGTATTCCAATTTTTGCAAGCGGTTTTCCAATAACTGGGCCAAATGTCCAATTCCAAATGTATTATGTAGAGTGAAGCTCGTGTGTAACCATATGAACAAAAGAGTGGTCCCCAATTTAATGAGAAAATTTATTTTGCATGAACATTCCTTTAAGACCATATGAAAATATGGTCTGAAACTTTACGGAGTCTACATTATTTGATCAATTAGAGATAACTGCATGTGAATATCTTGTAGAAATAGTTTACTATTGTTTTAACAAAGTAAGTTTGTAGGTAAGATATTGGCAATGGATGGAATTGATAATTCTGTGGTTGTTGGAGGTGAGGCCCCATCCACATTTACGAATGTTAGTTGTAGTTTTGTTAATGATACCGAGGAGGAAGGTGTAAGAGAATTCCAACCCATCCTAGATGCGGAGGACATTGCATCTAAACTGAAGCCCGGATCGATGGTAGACAGTCTAGATTAGGCATATGTTTTGTATTGCAAGTATGGCCACCTTATTAGTTTCAAGTGATGATCGTGGATCGAAGAAAGAAGCGGTTTGTGTGAAAAATTCCAATGCTCCTGGGAAGGACAATTCAATAAGTCAAATTCTGTTGATAGAATACCTCTGCTTTGGAAACATCATCGCAGGTCCGGATGTACTGTCTTTCTTCGTGTAGTGCGCGAAGAACTAGGCAGTAATTGGGTGGTTTTTGTATTTCGAATAGAGCATAACCATGAACTGGTTGCAGCACATCAAAGTTATCTTCTTCGATCGGCACGTAAAACGTCCGACGAGTAAAAGACCATTGTGGAAGCACTTAAAGATGCTGGAATTGACATGGCCTGTGCGATGAAGTTCATGAAAAAAGAAGCCGGGGCCCCCAAAAATATAGGATTCATTCCTGTTGTTGTATGCACACATGTACAAAAGATGTAGTGCTTCTATTTTAGATAATGGCGATTCAAAGGCAATGATTAATTATTTTTTCAAAAAATATAATACGGAGCATAACTCTGCTGAAACAATGAGCTAGACTCAGACGGGCAGTTGATGAACCTTTTCTAGTTTGACAAGCAATCCGCCATTGATTATGACACCTTCAGTGATGTTATATCCCTAGACACTACCTTTAGAACGAACTGTTATAATTTAATATTTGCTCTGTTTGTCGGTGTAAACCATCATCTGTAGAATGTTATATTTGGGGCTGGTCTTTTACGCGACGAGACTATGGAGAGCTTTCAGTGGTTGTTGTCCACGTTCCTTAGGCAAATGGAATTTAAAAAGCCATAGATTGTGTTTTCTGATAAATGTCAGGCTCTCATGAATACGATAGATTCCACCTTCTCCAGTGCCAAACACCTTTTGTGCTAGTGGCATATCAACCTAAATGCTACTTCCCATTTTGGAAGCTTAAATTCCAATTCCACGTTCAGGAACATGTGGCATTATTGTATGAATGGTTGCGATTCCGAAGATGAGTTTGAAAATTGTTGGATAGAGCTCATTGATTCATATGATCTAAGCGGCAACAAATAGTTTAGCAACATGTACAACCTGAAATCTCGGTGGGCGTCTGTTTTCACCATGGACCGTTTTACGACAGGGCTTCATTCTACTTCCCGATTTGAATCCACCAAAAAGGCCATAACGGAATTGTGTTCACGTAGCACATCTTTGCATGAATTTATGCCTATATTTGATTAACTCCAATGTTGTTGGCATAGATGTGAGTCCGAAGAGGACGCACATTGCCTTGGGATACCCAACTTGGTTATCCCCGGCAACCTTTTGCTCACACATGCTGCTCATATTTTGACCATAAACAATATATAGGAGCTACGAGCAGGAAGCCACATTGTCAATGAATGTGCACATCCTTAAGATGAAAATAGATCTGAATAGTGAACTTGTCGAATTTGTTGTGGCTTTGAGTGTTTTGTCTACCCGTCAAAGGACTGTTCGGTACAATAGAGTAAGCCATTTTGCTTAGTGCTCATGTGGCAGGTGGAAGAGTGAGGGCATAATTAGCAGGCATATATTTAAGATCATTTACCTGACGAACATCCATATTCTGCTGCATGAATATATTCTTCGTAGGTGGACACGGATTGCGAAGCACCACAATCCTCGCCACGTTCTGAATGAGAGTAAGGGTGACGTCCCCAACAAGTTGTCTGAAATGGTATTTGTCAACAATGTCATGTGTCTCATGTACGAATTAGTCCATGATTTCAAGCATATACCATCCTTCCAAATAGTCATCATCGACCACCTTTCCAAGATGTACGATGCTCTTTCGTCCCTGAACAGACAACATGGATAGGATGGGGGTCATAAAAATGGGCACAAATATGCAGAGGATACTACATCTGTAATCCCCAATCCACCGCTACCTAAGCACCGCAGCTTCCCACGGAAGAGGTCTCGCAGCACAATTTTAGAAATTACCAAGAACAAGAAAGATAAAGAGCTTAAGGGTGCAGTCACTGAAAATAGGCTTTTATATTTAATGTTTTATATAATCGTGTGCATAACCATATGTTTTGACTTTTCGGTGGATGCAACTGGTGCATCCTTTGGTAGGAAATCAGCGGCACGCACTTGAATGCACCAGTCCACATTACAGCACGACCTTTGCAGATGACAAATCATCCGAGCAAAGTTTGTACGTAGATGTTTATGTAACTTTATTTTGTTTTATGCATATACTCGACATATCTTTTCGCAGACATAACATTGTAATCCGTATTTTTTCGCTGACATAACATTGTAATTCGTTTGTGCATATGTCAGATCATGGCCAGAGTTTGGAGCGTTGTAGCGCAAACCCTCCCCTGGATGGATGTCATAATGCTGCTTTATGCAGAAGTGCATTCCTTTAATACTAATGAATGTACATTTGTGCTGATTTATTTCCTTTAGATTTCGTGTGTTTTTTTCCAGTCATAGTTTTGAATCGAAAATAATATCATTAAATGTCCCAACAGGTCCATCCCATGAATTATATCATAAACCACGAATGGTGGGGTCATCCGATCCGCTTTGTAGTCCGTCCGTAGGTCCGTTGTCTGATAAAGAATTTTGCACTGCTACATTCACTTTCTTTTATCATCGAATATCAATGTTTTATATTCAGAAAATTTGCTACATAGCTCGTTGTTCAATGCTTCGTAGACATCTGTGAATGACAATAATTTAGTGCCTCTTTTTGACGGTATGTGAAGCACCAAACCGCACGTTACGCATATAACTTTTGCCTTTTCTTATTTTCTGGTGTTATAGGCGCTTAGTTTGGAGGTCTTGGCAAATTGTTGACCGATTCACCTAGATCGGATTCTCCTGCTCAGTAATGACGACCCGACAACTGGTGATTTAATATTCTTTTACAAAGTAGAAACTAATGATCCATATAACATTTTCCGTGTGAATTGCCCTATCTATGTAAATTCCATCCCATGATTTATATTATCAACCATGAGTGGGGGGCTTATCTGATCCACTTCACAGCCCGTGAGGAGGTCCGTGTTTTCTAATGGAATGTCAGTGTTTTATATTTTAGAAAACTGACGACATAGGAGACCTTTCAATGCTTTTCAGACATCCGTGAATGAAAATGATTTATTTTCAAATTTTGATGGTATGCGAAGCACCAAAGCTGCACCTTATGCACATAACTTTTCAGTTTTCCGTCATTTGTTTTTGTGTTTTCCATGTATGTATGAGCTTACCATATGCAGTAATACAGGTCTTTGGATATTGTTGGGGAATGAACAAGTGATAAGTAACATTCTGGTAATATGTCTCCATAAGTTGCTTTGCGAATTCAATGTACTTACTTCCTTTATCCTTTGTCTAAATCTTTGCATCAATATATCGATGTATGAAACATGAAGTTTGTCCTATTGTGTAATTTCAATGGTGATTTTGTTCGGGTATTATTTATTATAGATATACATTTTGATTCGGTGCGAACTCCTCGTAAACGTCTGAGTAACACTAGGTAAATATAAAGATATCATATATGTTCATAATACATGAATTGAAATTCATTGACATATAGTAATAATGTGCAACAAATAATGCATGCATATAATGTATAAACACTATATCCTCAACCCTAAATAATGCATACACATGCTGGGAAATTGAATAAAACAAATAAAAGCCCATAAAAATTATTACTAATAATATTCGATAACAATAATTGTATACTTCGAATTATTTTTTATTTTCGGCAATGAAGTAGATAATCAATATATTGGTAATAATATTAAGAATAATATGAACAATATTTACAGTAACACTAATAAAAAAATTAAAAGATGATAGTATTTGTCTTGTATCTCTATAATAATAATATTATTATTATTATTCACTATAAAAATATTATTACATAAAGCCATTAGGGTTCATAATAGGACAAAAGTCAGAAAGTTTCCCTAGAAATGTCAATTACCCTAGACGACTTCCATGATAGCAGCAAGTTGGCAACAGAAACAGAAATGTCAATTGGGTCTTCATCGTCTATGGTTGATGATGAATTTGGGGACATCGAAGCCGCGTTACCTGAAGATTCTGACTTGTACCCAAGACGGTGGTGTCGACACGGACCGGTGAGGCTATACATATCTTTTACCGTCGACAACCCAGGTCATTGATTTTGGCGTTGCCCAAAATGGAAAGAGGTATGTACGAGTCCTAATAATTTCAAAATAATTCGATTTTATCATCAATTGATTTTATCTAGAGCTCCATTGTGTCCTTACGCCAGTAATTTCTGGTGTGTGGCTAGGAAGTTTAGTATTTGTTATTTTTTATTTGTGTAACGAACAATGGCTGTGTGCTTTTATTTACACGTGAGGCAATTATTTATGCAATTTATCATCAATTGATATACATGTTTAGCATTAGGCAAAGAATGACTACCCGACTCTTCGTGTTGTATTCACGTAATCTGAGTATATCATTAAACATGTTACTTGTCTGTACTCATTCTAAAGGCCTATCTTGTGGGTACTTCACTTGGTTTGAAGACTCGTATCGTGGAAGGGTCGGACAAGTGCTTAAAGCCATGGCCTCAAGAATCAAGTCCCTACGAAGCGAAGTTCAATGTGCAGAGAACTAAATATTTATGCAACTAAGTTTGATTACCACGATGGAAGTTGAGGCGAAACTTGTTATGTCGCTGAAGCAGAAAAACGTGAAGCTGAAAAGGCAACTACAAACGATGATAGGCGTGGTGATTGCTTTTTTGGCCATTTTAAGTGCAATGATGGTGTATCATTATATGTTGGTTTGTCGTTCAACTGCAGCAATGGTTGATGCCTCAGCTGATGGTGTCCAAAAGTTAAGCTTATAGTAATTACATCCTACTTTGTCAACTTGGTAGTGAGCTTTCTGGCAAATATGTAATGTTCCGTATGTTATCTAATGATAGCATGAACTCTATGTACTCTGAACTTATTCCAAACTGTCCCACATTTCATGTTGTACAAATGTTGGCATTGCTGGTTAACTGAAATCTAGTTGTGTACAAACGTTGGCTTGTGTATATTATTGCATTCTGTTTTGGTTCAGGATACTTTTTTCCTCACTGCATGAAGTTCAATAAGCAAAATTTGGTTATATAGATGAAATCACAATTTCCCTATTACTTTTACTAATATACAAGCTATGAAAATTTTTATTGAAATGTATTTCTATAGAAATGTATTTGTATATAAAAAAGAATGGTAAAATTAAGGGAATATTTTCGATTTTTTTGGCATTTGAACATATGATCCGAAAGCGCTTAAATTGTATAGGGCTCGACATTGTTTTTGTGCATTTCAGTATTTTTCATTTTTTGGCTTTTAGAATCAGTTTCATGTACTTGTATATTTTCAATAATACTTAGAATGCATCTAGAACAATAATTTTTAATAACATGATGCTTAATAAACATGTTTGTTTTAATTTTTCTACACCGAAAAGCTGTTATACACATAATTATATGCATAAGAATGTAGAAAAAATTTATAAACGCCGGGTATCGTGCTGGTTGCATACTAGTATCTATTTAAAAGTGTACCTTATTACTTATGTTAAAACAACTCTTGGTGATACAATGATAATGCACGTGTTGGAGATATGGCTCCAAATTCAATCATTGAAATGTCATGATGAAAGTATAGTCATTAATCACGAGTCCAAACCCAACTGTAACACTTTCATACTTATATACTGCTTATACGCCGTCGTTGCATACGACTGTTGTACCCATGACCTTGCCGGTCGTCCGCATATGAGTGTGTCTATAATCATACATGTGTATATACTGCACTTTCTTGAACAACGTGTGTTTCTTGTAAGTCTTCTACCTTGATATGCAATCGTCCTTGTCCAAGATCTTGCAGACTTACTGCATTTTTTTTATCAAAAACCCGTCTCCCTAAGTACGTCGGCCAGGTTATCGATTAACACTTGGAGGTGTTGTATCTTTTCCATGCATTTTTACACTGCAGTTGCCTCGTACGGAAGATCAAACATATATGCCCTCCATTCTGGAAGATCTACGCGAATAACCACCCAAACTCCATGCACGTAACATGGAATAACCAACTGCTTTGTATTGCAATAAAATAACATGTGTTAAAATTTGCTGGATGTATAGTCATGCCAAGTGTGCAAGAGAATTCTGTTCATACCATTGTAGCGGAATACCAGTTGGTCTGCGCTTCGCAATCTTCATCATTAACGAAACAACCTAGCTGAAACCCTAGTCTGCAACAGGCTTCCCGAAAACCGTGGACATCCCGAACTTGTGAATACTTCATATGTTCTGCATCCTGTGGTGTGTTGGTGTTCAAATGATTATGCAACTTGTACAACATTAAAAACATGAAATGAAGTGAAGTCGTTAACTCGATGCTGCATATAGTGTACAAATTCACACTTTTGTAATCAATTACATTCATTAAATACGAAATTGGAGCATCTCACGTAGAAAGCTGGGGCAACAATATGTGTCGTAATGAGGTTCACAGTCTTTAGCACATCGTCACTGTATGCCCGTAATTTCCACATTAGAGCAGTAATGAATTTTTCCACTACGGGCCAAGTTATCGCTCCACCCATTGTACATGTGTCCCGAAAGACATCCTAGTCTTCTGGCAGTGAAACCTACAATGATATTCCACGACTATTTTGTCCAAGTAACATGAAAGTCTTGTACGACATGTACACATCTGGTCGTATATCAGTTAGACCCTTTTATTGTCTCACTACCACTCCCTGTGCCATCGCAATTAAATACATGAGATTATCAGATTCATATACGACATGAGACTGTTAGGATCCATGGTGTTGCAAATAGAGAGTTGTTTCACCTGCTTAGGGGTATTGACATCCAAATTTTGAAGACATGTAGTATTTTCGAGACATGAAATGTGTGCCGGTAAGTTTTTTGGCTCCCGATTTGGTTGGTCTTCTATGGTTCCAGGTTTTGTTCTTCTGTTTCTGAAGAAGACACATTGTTGCCAGTCTTACGGTATTCTTCTTGGTTTGTGTTCCCAGGTACAATGTCCTGCTGAATGTGCACGATACAAATTTTATGTATTCGACAGGCGACAAGCAGCACTAAACGTATTAATACCAACTATACATTGGGCTCCAACCTACATGTAACAATATGTACATGGGAAAAATAGGGTCCGTCGTTTGCAAAATAAGACCGGCATAATCTGGTCACCTGTTTCATCATCCACAAGTTTAGTCTGTGTGGAATTTTCAGCCCTTGCCATCTCAATCCCTGTCATCTTGCATGTTTTTTCAGGCATCGCGTCTATAGCAGTATTTCCACATTCTTTGTAAGCAAATAGGTTTGGTATTTATTTGATGTGCATGGAGACAAGTTCTGCGTTTTTTTGTGAGGGAGCACTACGTCCATCCACCATGATGTCAGGCTACATCCACCATTAACCAATACAATATTCCTAAGACACCCAAACATGGACAAATACAATAAATAAGGTAACAGCTCCAACATACTTGGCATCTGACAGGTTTGGCGGTATACAGACCTCATCAGGGGTGTTATCTCCCACCACTTCAATGTGCCATGATGTTTCCACGTTACTGTTCATTGGTGATGCAATATTACAGCTCTGTTGTAGTGTTTGGTTTACTATTGAGTGTTGTTGCTAAGTTAAGTTGCATGTCGTCGGTTCATTGGCCGACCATCTGTGCCGTGTGTGCGAAATAGGTTGCGTCAGCAAATGAATTTCAATAAAACATATGCTTCTTCGTATGAAGACATACGAGGATGTTGCTTACTCCTCCGTCACTACAATCTTCAACACATTCATCTGTGTCTCCACATTGAAGACCTCTTGCATCATCAAACCTATCCATCACAACCACATCTTGGTTTATTTCATAGACGACGTCTCGCAATTTGGGTAGAAAACATTTTTCTATAATGTCATTCACACGCTATCAGAATATTCGGTCCTTCTCTAACCCGCATGGATTGCTTCTCTTTCCACACCTCCACCTAAGTTGTCGTCCATCGTTGCATGTGTAGCATAGTGGAGTGATAAAATCCTGTGTGATTCGGTTACGTCCCTAACAGTTTTTTTTGCTGTCGGCACAGAAGACATATGCGGATGACGTCGACTGTCTGGTTGTTTAGGCCCCATCCAAAACAATACTGGTATACCATCATCGTTTAATTCCAGTGGGCGCAGTTTGTTGTGCGCTCTCAAGTACTTGACCCCATGTGGATTGTCACACTGCGTGCTCATCTAGTACGATTTGTGCAATTCGACATTCGTAGGTGTCAATTGCACGGTGCACACCAGTTGCAGTTTGATCCCAATGCATCTTTTATGAAATAACAGTCTATTTACTACACATACATGCGTGAGTGGAAGATTAAACATGTACCTGCTCCGCAAAGAATTTACACCATTTTATCTTTTTGCATAATTCAACCTCCATTGCAACATGCACGGACATGCTGCGTGGTTTACTTTTTCGGCACAAACTTCTGCCAATTTCGATATAGCTTCGAATGCCCAAATCTGGGGATATATGTGTCTTGTCCTTGAGTATTCCAACAAAAAACCACCAGCACACTAGTATGTTTCTTACTTTTAAATAATCGACAATGCACTTCCGACTAAATTCGTTCTTTTTTAATTTAATCGTTAGCAGTGATGTGCCTATTTTGACAAATCCTTTGTATAACTCACAGTTTGTTAGGTCATGGTCCTCCGTCAGATTGAACGTGGAAGATCCAAATTAAAAATCGGTGATCGATGCATGTTTGACAACGGAGCAACAAAGGTCCGTCACACATACTCTAAAACGAAGCTCATTGGCCAATTGGCTGGTAATCTGGTAAGTTAGCAATTCAAGTATTGTAGCGTTAGCTGCATCGCCATTCCGCGTCCATTCCAGCAAATGACCGAAACAGCCGCTCTTGAATTTGTTCACCAAGGATCTGCCTTCGACCTCCCTTAGCACATTGGTTACTCTTTCAACAATGGTCAGCTTGTTGAAGGCATTAATTTTAGGGACAAGAGACTGAGAGCGGATTTCCAAAAGAATCCCGTCACCCTACATTTTCCATGACACCACAATCCCTGTCACCCTACATTTATCATGTTTTTCACTACTTATGTCAACTACTCTTCTAATAAGAAACAACATGCATAGTTTATTATAAGAACATTTCAAGAGTGAATATCCTTATTCACAAAATAATGAAATTCTTGTGACTAAATGTTTGGGCCTTAAGGATAACAAACGT
>AYJT01003235.1:0-10672 GCA_001278415.1 Ocimum tenuiflorum | reverse complement strand
GCATTAAAATGTCTCATTTTGGTTTTAGTTTATAAGAAAGCCCACCTCAATAATAGCAATAGTTTTAGTCTCGCTAGCCTCATCGACTGCTCGTCTCGGGATTACCAGGCTCGCCTTCACAGAGTAACACAAGTGAGGACACTTGTTGGCATGTAACGATACGTTATTTAAATATCTAAGAGCATTAGCTTGCCTTAATATGCTTATTTTATTGAGTTTATTTAATTGTACGAGTTATATCCAAGGTTGGGTTGGTTCGGTCAAAGGTTTGACTCAGCTCGAGTCAAAGGGTTGACTGAACTCGGGTCAAAGGTTTGACCTAATTCAGGGTCATGGACCCTCGATTGTTCGCATTTGACGTGTAAGAATAGTCTTCGGACTTCAAATAGGTGTTGCGGTGTCTTAAGTTGAGTAATAGGAGTAAAATAGGGTTATTCGGTTGAATGGAAAGGGTTTAGGTCGAAAGGATATGTGTCAGAATCAAAAGTTAGATAGGAAGGTCCCCATTCGATCGAATTGGGTGGTTCGAAAGGTACCTTCAATCGAAATCATCCGAAGGATTTGGGTGGTCAACACCTGGCATGGCATTCGATCAAAAGGGGGTACTTTTCAATCGAGCACCATAGGAGAAAGGTTGGGCATAGTTCAGAGCGGGGCTTTCGATCAAAAGGAGGGAGGATTTCGATCGAACATCAGAATCTGCCTCAAGTACAAATATGGAAAAATGGTGGATTTTCGATGTTTGGCCCTTTCCAAAGGTCGTTCCTAGTTCCCATAAGCAAGAATAAGGGATCATAAGGTTCGATAAGCATCTACGTTCAAAATATAACATGGTTTACTTAACAAATTCAGGATTCATTCATCAAAACAAAGGTTTTATATCTCAAGGTCTCAACATGCATAATATTCAAGTTTGGTGGTTCAATAATGGAGTCATATGCTCATATACACAAAAATATGGTAGAATGTAGTCATAGAATCATCAAGACAAAGATGTCATCAAGGATTTCATGTTTCCACATAGATTTCACTTACATACTAAGGATTCAAAATGTACAAAGGATTTTCACGGAAGAGATGAAGGTGGTTACCTTAGTCAAAGAAGATGAAGACAAAGATGGTGGTGGTTTGAGTGCTTCTACAAGCTTCACAAGGATCCTCCTTCCTCCTCCTTCAAGAAACAAGCAAAAATGGAGAGTGTTTGTGTATTGAGTGAGTCTCAACACATGAGATGATAGGAGAGAATGAGGGAGGCTTTCTTCAAAATTCCTATTTATACTAGGTTAAAAGAAGGGTTAGGGTTAAGGCTTGGGGAAGGCACCACATGTTATAGCTCGTACTTTAGGTTATAACTCCTTTCATGACATAAGTCATGAAAGTCTCGATTTTAAGTTTATAAGTGAGCTCAAGGCTCTCGTACTATTATTTCCCGCCACTTGGGAAAATAATTAAATAATTAATCAAAACCTCAAAAATGAATACGGGGTGTTACAGTTGAGGGCCAAAGTATCTATCCAATCACAACCGTTGATCACAAAGCCAGGATGCCCACCTCGAAGATGTTGCCTCGAACCCGACCAAATCGGCAAAAATCTTGAGGTCTCTCACAGGCTTGGACAGCCTTGTTAATAAATCTAGCAAGAGCACCCCCATCTCGAAGGCCCTCTCAGGATTCGCATTATGAGACTCAAAGCCTCTCTACAACCATCCTCGAGATTCAGGGCGCGTGCTCCCCACGTGCTGGAAGGATCCAGAATGATTCGTTTTGATGACTTAGCATAGGAAAAATGCGTGACTCTAACTTCCCTAGTTGTATTGGTAGATTGAACCCTACGTTATTTGCAAATAGGCCCCTTATATAGGAATTATTCATATTCTCTCAATGTAACAGTATAAATAGCGCACTCACACCATGCACACACGATATGTTCACCCATGTTCTACTGTATCACTCCGATCACCTTCTCCAACGAGTTCCCCATCAAGAAGCTCTGTAATTTTCACTAAATCTCTCTATAAAATACTAGCTAGTCCGTTCTGGGGGACTATTAACCTTCATGGAAGACTCGGTGTCCGATTTAGTTTCCCACATAGAGTCCCGATCATTCAAATGATCAAACTCGAACCTCAATATCCATGTCTAGACTATTGAGCTCTCAGACACCGAAGAGGAGCCTCTTGGGGATCAGCAGCAAGTTGACCATGAGATCTGGGTTGAGATCGACACTGACGATGTGGATGTTACCATAGAAGTAAAGCCAGAGGCTATGGATGTTGGGGACGAGGAGGAAATTGAGGCACCAATTCAAATTGGGGACAATAAGGAGGCATATGTGATGCCTGAGCCAGAGCTACCTCTAGTAATGGCAGAGCCTATTGACGTCGTTCTCTTACAGGCCAAGCAATATAGAGAAGATGAGAATGACGACCCAGAGGAGGTCAACGATGAGGAACCTGAGGAGTACAACGATCAAGGCCCCAATGAAGAGGTAGATGAGGTGATCGATAAGGAGCCCAAGTGGAACACAACTAGGAGCGAGGCTGGGGGAGTGGTGAGGACTCCGATGGCGACGATTCAGACCAGAGTACTATTACCATGGACATTGACACCTATCGGGAGGAGGCGATTGACTGCACCATTGTAATTGCGTAATTCAGCTAGTAGAGCTAGCATAGTTGATGTAGTAGGATATTTTGGCTATAGCGTACGCCCAATCTGGGTAGCCCTCAATCTAATAGTAGTAAGATGATTTGTATGCTAATTTCTAGTTTCTTCGTGATGACTATGGACATTTATAAGGCGGATTGGATGACTCCAATTATCAACATATGAAATGGTGTTATGGAATCCTTGCCCCTTTCTATGTGATATATATATATATATATATGAATAAATAAATATAAGACTCAGTCTATTATAGATAACGGTAATGATAGGAAATTTTTTTTAGAATGCCACCAAGACGCACCAACCGTAATCGTAATCACAATGAGAATGGGGAAAGAAATGATCCACCTTCCAAAGAGGAAGTGAGACATGAATCACCCCCACTACCTCGAAGGATTCACGAAATTTTTATGAGGTATAATCCACCCACTAATGACAGAAGTGGACACCCAGCAAAGGCTGAGGCATGGGTTAGATCAATAGAAAAAAATTTCAAATTATTAGAGTGCATTGATCAAGAAAGGATTTCATGTGTTTCCTACCAGCTGAATGACTCAGCGGATTACTTGTGGGAATCAATTCAGAAGAAACTGACACCCGAGTAACTAGATCATTTTACATGGGAAGAGTTCAAGGAGGAACTGTTCGCTAAATTTGTTTAGCTAAATTACCTTCTCAAGAAGGTATCAGAATTTCACAATCTTTGACAAAAGAAGTCTTCAGTAGAGTATGATAGTGTAACATCCCTAACCCATAGTATATATTATATGGATTAGGCTCAATTTATGATTTATGAAGTTAGTATCTATTTTTTTAAGTTGTTGGGCCTTATTGGGCCTATTAGCCCATCTATACTATTAATTTATTTTAGGCCCATCTATAGTTACGATGAGACCTACGAACCTTCTAGATTATAGTACTTGTCGATACGAAACTATATAAATTTATTTCATTCGATTTGGAGTTCATTTGGGCATGTTATAAATTATTTTATTCTAACTAAGTTTTAACCCATCATAATAGAAGTACAAATACAAATTCTATCTCAAAAAAAAAAAAACAAAAAACAAAAACTCATTCTATCCACCAAGTCAAACAGGTCAGTTTCATTTTCTCTATTCCACTTCTTATATGAGTTGAAATTGGGTTTGTGTATGTGTTGTAGTATATATGTGCCTGCTACTGTGTGTATATGTATGCGGTGCCGGTGGTTGTTGTATGTAGGCATGCGTGAGTGTGTTTGTGTTTGTTGTATGTGTGCGTGAGTTTGTTCTGTGTGCTGCTACTGCTGTTGTGTGTGTGTGTGTGTGTATATATATATATATATACTCGTTTATGTCCACTGTATGTGTGTGTGAGCTGTATGTATACAACATGTGTGTGTTATGGTGTGTGTTTCTTTTTCTTTTTACTTTATAGAGTGCGTGTGTGTATTTTGTTTCTTTTTAATTTCTTTTTATATTAATTTCATCAAGATTTAAATTTAATTGTGTTATTCATTGAGCACATCACTTTATTTTCGCCCAGAACTCCGATTAAGTAGGCGGATGTTAGTGGTTTAGATTTTAAAGTACTTATGTCTTAGAATAAGATTGTTACCGAATTAAGTTCCTAAGACATATTATTATTATATGTGTAGATTTCAACCTGAGATAAGAGGATAAGGATTTACGTACTCGAACTTAAAGCGTCAGCTACAAACTAAAAGGTGGGTGATTTCTAAACCAACACGTGGTTTTTGTTTTAAAATTGTGTTATTTTTATGCAAAAATTATGTCTATGTCAAGCATGCTTCAAAATATTTTTCTATGTTATGGAGGAATATGCTGCTTATACAATATGCTATAAGTGTTATCACATTGAGTTTCATCCAGTATTGTCTATGAAAATAATGAGGTCTTGAGATGATGTAAGTTATACCAAATGTTTTAGCATGCAAAATATTTCGGGTATATGACGAAGGCAAGCAATTGACGTGGACCATTGGGAGATCCTTTTTTTATCTTGTGCAATGAACTCTCTCATATCTCTATTTTGACCATCTTATGTATAGACTCTTGTGCTTCATGGCATTTTGTAAATCGATCAACTACGCTATGAATGCTTGATACTTCTGTTACGATTGACTTCTAATTTTTGACGAAGACTTGTAAACTGTTGATCGTTGCCATGTATTTGAATGTTAGTATTGATGGTTGACTGCTCTGCTCATATGTTAGGTTTCATTAGATTTTTGACTAGTCAAATATATTTGATCTTTGGTATTTGACTGGAAACATTTGAATTCATTATGTTCTCTTTGATGGAGCGATATATATGTTGTTGAATCGATTGACTGATCTTGTACTTTGTGTTTGATTTCTATTGGTTCATTAACAAGTCGGGTATAATTCTTATTCAAGTACTTGACTTTAGTGTTTTTTTTCTTTCTTTCTCCTTAGCCTAATGTTTTCACATGTTATGTTTCCCGTTTTCTTTGAAATAAAATACCTTATTATATTCATATATGATAAATTCTATTATGTATTTTCTTTCATTGGTGTGTGTTTTCGTAGCACTTATTCCTATTTTTGGGGTCGGGATGCTACATGGTGGTATCAGAGCCTACGTTCTTGTAGGCCTGTAAATTCGTTGTGTTATATTCATTATTATAAATTCCCATTCACCTATGGTCCCACGTCTCTGCATCCACCTATGGTCCCATGTCTCTGCCATGCCTCGTCAAAGAAAAAGGTACTCACTTTCTTCATATGGATTTATATCAAAAAAATGCTTTGAAGCAAATATTTTATGTGATCAAGTTTTATTTGATTAAAATATAATTCAAGTGTTGATGTAAGTATTTTATGTGATCAACTTCCCTTTGATCAAATATGTCTGAAGCAAAGGCTTAAATTGTGATTGATATGAGGACATTTATGATTCCAAATATACATTTTAATTTTTTTTTCATGTATATGATTTTTACGTTATAATTTATAAAACCCCACCTTAGGATATATGCAAATAGACTTAAATATATGAAGTTCAGTAGACAAGATCTTTACTAGAATTCAGATGTAAGTATTTAAATTTAGTTGTCTATAAGTTTGTTGTAGCTTTAATTAGTGTATAAAATATATAACGATTTCAACAAAATTTGGCTGGTAAGAGCAGAATGCCTCTAAGGAGACGTGTAGTGCACCAAGATGTCAATGTAATAGATGATACGAATGAAATTATCGAACTTTTTCGGCATCACCAATCTCCGACCTCTGATGGTCAAGGAGAACCACTAGAAGTGGAGCAATGGCTGAGGAAGCTGGATCGAATTTTCGCACTCATAACCTGTACAGATGCACAAGGCATGGCATGCGCAGTTTACCAACTATCTGGATATGCCGATCATTGGTTGGAGTCCCACACTAAGACAATGACACCCAAAGAGCTTGCTTCCACTACCTGGAATGATTTTAAGACTGCAGTCATGGGCAAGTATATCCCAGATAGCTATAAGGAGTGCAAAGAGAATGAATTAACATATCTGGGACAAGCAAGAATGACAATAGATAAATACGATCAGAAATTCAACCAACTGTCTCCGTATGCCCCACACCTCGTGGATACCAATGAGAAGAAGGCGCTATGATTTAGAAGAGGTTTAAGGATAGAAATTGTGATTCCAATTGCACGGCGAGGAACAACTACGTATGCAGAAATTCTCAGCAGAGCTCAAGTCATTGAGTCGTTGCTGCAAATTCAATAAAGAAGGGACCGCGATGACAAGGGAAAGCGTAAGTTTGACAATCAGAAGCAAGGAAACTACATGAACTACAAGCAAGCACGGGTTGGACAAGCACTGAAGCTTGGGAGGCCACAAGAGAAACCTACATGTTAGACATGCGGCAAGAAGCACAATGGGGTTTGTTTGATGGGGAAGAATACATGCTTTTGGTGTAAGCAACCAGGCCATGATGCTGCTAACTGCCCGAAGGCCAGGAACAACCAAAGGAATAATCAAAGGACCAACCAGGGGACTAATCAAAGGAACACCCAAGGACAACAACCTCCAAGACAGGCTAGAGTTTTCGCTATGAACCGTCAGCAAGCAGCACATGAACCTGGAAACATGGTAGGTATGATAAGTGTTTTAAATGTTCCAGTACTTGCCTTGTTTGATACCGGAGCTACACACTCTTTCATTACTCTAAAAGCTTACGATAAGGTAGGATTAATTGGAGAAGAATTAGAAAATGCTTTAGAATTAAGCATTCTTTCAGGGAGGACCCTAGTGACTAATAAAATATGTTTGGAGTTAGTCTTATCCTTTGACGACAAGGGCATTGATGCTAATTTACACGTGTTGGAGATGAGTGAGTTCGATGTCGTTATAGGGATGGATTGGCTTAAAGCTAATCATGCAACAATAAAATGCCACGAGAAGGAAATAACACTACATGCACCAGAAGGACAAGAATTCATTTTCTATGGGGCAAGGATAGGTATTGTTATACCTCTAATATCATTAATGATGGACAAACGGATGATCAGAAAGGAAGGATGTCAAGCTTTCTTAGTGAGCCTGGTAGTGGATAAAACTAATTAAGTAGCTATTGATGAAGCCCTGTTGTTCGAGAATATAAAGATGTTTTCCTGGAGGAATTGCGAAGTCTTCCACCTAATAGACAAGTGGAATTTGCAATCGATCTTATACCAGGAGCCCAACTAGAATCCAAAGCACCATATCGGATGGCACCAAAAGAGCTGCAAGAATTATAAGTGCAGTTGGAAGAATTACTACAGAAGGGATTCATAAAACCCAGCGTCTCACCATGGGGAGCACCAATCTTGTTTGTGTGGAAGAAAGATGGGTCACTTCGTATGTGCATCAACTATAAGGAGTTGAACAAGCTTACAACCAAGAACAAATATCCACTGCCCCGCATCGATGACTTGTTTCATCAACTGCAAGGAGCGTGAATTTTTTCCAAGATCGATTTAAGGTCTGGGTATCATCAATTGCTGGTTATGAAAGATGATATACCAAAGACAACTTTTCGAACGTACTACAGACATTATGAACTTGTTGTAATGCTTTTTGGGTTAAAAAATGCGCCTGCTGTTTTTATGAATTTGATGAACCAGGTGTTCTATCCATTTCTAGACAAGTTCGTCTTGGTTTTCATTAATGATGTGCTTATATACTCAAAGAATGAAGAGCAACATGAGGAATACTTGAGGATTGTGTTAGAGACCTTGAGAAGGGAAAAGTTGTATGCTAAATTCAGCAAGTGTGAGTTTTGGTTGGCTGAGGTCATATTTCTGGGCCATACTGTGTCTGCACAAGGAATAAAAGTAGACCCCTCGAAGGTGGAAGCAGTGAATGAATGGAAATCCCCAACCAATGTTTGAGAAATTTGAAGCTTCTTAGGCCGAGCAGGTTACTATAGGCATTTTATTGAAGGTTTCTCTAAGATCGCGAAGCCAATGACTCAATTATTGCAAAAGGGTGTGAACTTCCAATGGACGACACAGTGTGAAAAGAGTTTTCAAGAACTAAAGAAAAGATTAGTTACAGCTCCAGTGTTAACTATACCCGAAGGAACCGATGGATTTGTGGTTTATACAGATGCATATTTGCAATAGATAAGATGTGTTTTCATGCAAAACAATAAAGTGATAGCTTATGCATCTCGACAACTGAAACCACATGAAGTCAATTATCCTACCCATGATCTCGAGCTAACAGCAGTAGTGCATGTACTCAAAATCTGGAGGCATTATCTCTATGGTGGGAAATGTGAGATTTACACGGATTACAAAAGCTTGAAGTACTTGTTTGAGCAGAAAGAGCTCAACATGAGACAACAGAGATGGTTGGAGTTAGTTAAAGACTATGACTGTACGATCCACTACCATCTAGGCAAGGCAAATGTTGTTGCAGACACCCTGAGTTGGAAGAAATCAGTCACATTGAATTGTCTTCTAACTCAACAACAGCGCTTGATTAGTGATTTCTCTAAATTGAACTTGGAAGTGATAATAGCACCGATGCTCAAGTTTCAGCATTAGTTGTGCAACCTGACTTGAGAACTCGCATTATCAAAGCTCAAATGCAAGATCAGTCTTTAGAGAAAATACGAAATGAGAGAAACAAAGATTTTAATAAGGGCTTTCTCATTATGGATGATCAAGCACTCACTTTTAATAAGGCTTTGTGTACCCCAAGATCACGAGTTGAGATAAGAGATTTTGAAAGAAGCTCAAGCTAATTATACACAGCTCATCCGAGAAGTACAAAGATGTATCGAGATCTGAAGAGAACTTTCTGGTGGAAAGGAATGAAAAAGGACATTCCAAGTTTTGTATGACATTGTATTATTATATGTCAGCAAGTGAAAGCAAAACACTAACGTCCTGCTGGACTTTTGAACTCACTCGAGGTTCCTGAATGGAAGTGGGAGCATATAACTATGAATTTTGTGGTTGAATTACCAAAGACAGTGCGCAATAAACAGACAATTTGGGTTATTGTGGATTGACTAACCAAGTCAGCACACTTTTTGCCTATACGACATAAGCTAAGGATTGATGATTTGGCTCAAATCTATGTTAAGGAGATCATACATTTACACGGAGTTTCTGTTTCAATCACATTTGATCGTGATACAAGTTTCACTTCAAATTTTTGGAAAAGCCTACAAAATGCTATGGGCACGAGATTAAATTTCAGCACGGCTTTCCATCCACAGACTGATGGACAGTCAGAACGAACCATACAAACTCTTGAAGACATGCTCAGGACCATAGTTTTGGATCAAGGAAGAAGTTGGGAGGATTACTTACCATTGGTGGAGTTTGCATACAACAATAGCTATCAAGCAAGTATTGGAATAGCACCTTATGAAGCTTTGTATGGTAGAAGATGCAGATCGCCACTTTATTAGGATGAAGTAGGGGAAAGAAAGTTGTTAGGACCGAAAATGGTACAATCGACGAAGAAAGTTGTCAGCAAAATAAAGACAATAATTAAAGAGGCTCAAGATAGACAGAAGGCTTATGCAAATAAGCGTCGAAGAGACCTATATTTTGAAGTAGGTGATAAAGTTTTTCTTAAAATATCCCCTGTAAAAGAGATAGTAAGGGGAAAACTGAGGCCTCGTTTTGTTGGTCCTTACAATATTCTAGAACGAATAGGTGAAGTTGTTTATCGACTTGCTTTACCACCAAAGCTTGGTGGAATCCATGATGTATTTCATATATCACTGCTCAGAAAATACGTCTTCGATCCAAGCCACACGATGTCAAAAGATGAAGTTGAAGTAGACCTTGATCTTACCTATCAAGAGTTTCCCATTGCAATCCTCGATTGCAAGGTTCAAAAGCTACGAAACAAAGAGATGGCACTAGTGAATGTTCAATGGAGCAGACATGGAAGGAATGAAGCTACATGGGAGATTGAAGAAGAAATTTTAAAGCAATACCCAAATCTCAATACAATAGGTATGTGAATTTCGGGACAAAATTCTTTTAAGGAGGGTAGACTGTAACATCCCTAAACCATAATATATTTTTAAGAATAGATTTATTTTATGGATAAGACCCAATTTATGATTTTATGAAGTTATGGATCTATTTTTTTAAGTTGTTGGGCCTTATTGGGCCAATTAGCCCATCTATGCTATTAATTTATTTTAGGCCCATCTATAGTTAGAATATATTTTTAGGCCTTATTGCATCTGGATTATAGTACTTGTCGATACAAAACTATATAAAATTATTTCACTCGATTTGGAGTTCATTTAGGCATGTTATAAATTATTTTATTCTAACTAAGTTTTAAACACTTCATAATAGAAGTACAAATACAAATTCTATCTAAAAAAAAAAACTCATTCTCTCCACCACGTCAAACAGGTCAGTTTCATTTTCTCTCTTCCTCTTCTGTTTTTGTCCGGCAACAGCTCCACCACCAATCACCAGAAAAGTTTCCGATGAACTCGTTTTTGGGTTCCTCTCTTCGTG
>AYJT01003226.1:0-20743 GCA_001278415.1 Ocimum tenuiflorum | reverse complement strand
TTTTTTGAGGGACAAGGAAAATTATTTATAAAATTGAATTTTGTCAAATTTGAGTCCAAGATTTTGAAGTCTACTCACAAACATGCACCATTCTTTATATGAAAATTAATAATATTATTTCACAGATTTATTTTATAAGATAATGACTAAGAATAAGGTTCTCATCACGAAGTCTTATTATTCATTATTATATATTATGGACCAAATAATTCTAACTTAGGGGACATATTACTTGAATGTAGTTAAACTATGGAATGTGATAGAGAATTCAAGAATATTTTTGTGGTGCATATTTGCTACCTTTTTCTTATAAACTTGTAGATTAGTGATTTAAAATTCATGTTTTTAGTTAGGTGAAATATACGTGTGGAATTCTTCGATGCAATCACAAAATTAAATGTCATGACCAAATTAAAGTATACAGCATTTTGTTAGATTTTTATGAAAATATGTTAGTTATGTATGCAATGTATCATATTCAGATCTTTTATTATATTTTGCGTTCCAGAATTAAATGTATGATCCAGCAATATCATGGGAAAGAAAACTAATTACAACACGTGGCATTATAAAATTTTTTATAAAGACGCCAAACCTAACCATTAATTTTCCAGCACAACTTGTGATATTTCTGCTTCTTGTTAACACATTTTATTTGGTAATAGGTGTCATTTAACAAAAGAAAAAAAAAAATGAAACATGAACCTAAAATAGCTCAAATTATTGCATTACTCGACACATGATGGTTATTGTTGTCGTTATTATTATTATTAATGGTGAGTGTCACAACACGTGATTATTACCCAAATAAATCGTGTTTAACGTCCCATATAACTATTCCCCACTTATCCAAATCTCCTCTCAGTGTTACACATTGTGTTACATTGCTTAGATTACCGACAAGTGTACAAATTAATGGAGATAAATTACATCTCTAATAAAAGAAAGATTTTATTATAACTAATCTTCCTTGATTTGTACACCTGTCAATAGTCCAAGCAATGTAACACAGTGTTCATGGGCGACACTACATTATGGCTCACTAGGTCGGCCGACCCCGCGGCGAACCGGAAATTTCTTTAATAAGGGTATTTGATCGTGAATTTTATGTGAGAATTGTAATGATATTTATGTTATTTGAGCCCCCACGACAGATAAAAAATCTCTCAAGTATGATATTCAATTTGGAGCCTCCATGATACTCAACTTTTACATCTGCCACTAACAATGTATAATATGATTGTGTAACAGGAGATCCGGAGTCATTCTCCACTTGACCACAATCGTCCACCATGAATTTTGGGAGGTTTCGTGAAGTGGGGCCGTGGACTGCCACGTGGAGATCGCTTTCCAACATGGTAATATTATTGCAAGGTGACAGGCTGGAAAGGTGAGATTGGATGGAGTGACACGTGGGACAAATGGGGGCAGGGTCAAGCCAACATATGAGACGCTTCTAACCTTGAAAGGCCGTTCATTTCCAAACGTCCCTCTCGCACTTTCCACGCTTATCCACCCACAATCCGAAATCCAGTCACCACTCATTCATCACCCCCTAAAATATCTTTGTGGGGATTTAATTGTACAATTTTGAAAGACTCGAGGGTAGTTTTGTCATTTCAATATTCCCAAAATGGAAATCACTTTTCACTATTAGCTATATAACAAAAGCATTTGTCCAGGAGTCGTCGTTGCGTTGTACAAACTCTTCTGCTCAGGGGTGTTCATGAATCTATTTTGGTTGAGCAGAATGAATGGAAAAAATTCGAACTTGTTGGTTAGATTGAATTTGAAAGTTTTAAGCTTGAACTTGAAGTATGGCCAGGTAGCTTGAATTCGAGTTGCTCAATAAGTTTGAGCTCTATTCGATAAACGCTGAGCAGATTTTGTTTTTTCATAACTGATCCTTTGTAGCTAGTGAGCTAGTTTAACTTTTTTGTACCACATACTCATATTTGTATTCAAATACTAGTACATTGAAAAGGCTTAAATGGTAGTTTGCTTGTAATAGCTCGAGGACAAAGCAATAAGTGATCCCTAAAGCGGCCTATCAAACTTCCAAACGAACATGGAAGCCTGAATAAACTAAATCCACGTTTAATTGAGAATTGAGATGGATTCTTAAGGTACATAGTGATGAGACTTTATAGTCGTGGAAAATTTTCAATATTTGATTTGTAGACCATTTTTTAAACCTCATTTTATGGAATTATTAAGTGTGTGTTATGCCCAAAATAGAAGCAAGGTGACGCTAGCTAGAAGGTTTAGCACGAAGTGTGTGAATGTAAGAGAATGTAACTTATAATAATATAACGAATTTGGGTGAGCTTAATTGAGTCTCGAGATAAGACATTACATTAGTTACTCCAAAATGAAATTTGTAACCAGCGTAATTATATTTGTATTATGATATTTCTCATTATTATGAGTGATAAATTTTCATTTTTCAATAGTGGAAAAAAGAAATAGCTACTACATATCGATGCAGTTACTCATGATATGTCGGGTAAAAAAACTCAATAATAATACATTCATAACTCAAAAATGAGTGCTGGAAAAAGCAAAAAAGAAAGGTTCAATCTGAACGAGTGTGGTATTTGACTAGCGTACGTGGCAAACCCACATTTGCTTACGTGTCCCGGTCGGGTTCCAGACCCGGTTAAGCTCTTTCTTGCTGCGTGGCTATAAATAGATGGCTACGCACTTTATGCAAATGACTCTCCCTCTCACAGTCACGCCATTCATTGCGATTTACGCACGCTAAAAGAAACTTGAGAAATCATTTTCTCGGATATTTTGTTTTTCTTTAATTAATCAATCATGGTTCAGCTGAAGAAGAAACTTTCCGGTAGAATGAGATTGAAATATACTCCTCCATACGCCGGCGCCGGCGATATGCCGGAACCTGACGTCCACGTCGTCACCTCCGCCGGTCAGCGAATGCCGGCGCACTCTAAGATATTGGTAACGTCTCCTGATTCTCCTTCTCCGCGATTTTAACCTCATCATTTCAAATCTCAATCACTCGATGCATCTCTGTCTCTATATTTTGGATCCAGTATTTCAGCTTCAGTTCAGTAGATTATGTTTGAAAGCCAGAGATTTCATCTCAATTTGTTTGGCTAGAAATCTGTGTTTGTTTTCTTCTTTCTATGCGGAAATGTTTTATGTTAGCATATTTGTATGTTTTTCTGATTTTTTTTTTTTGGTATGTGAAAATTTGCAGGCATCCGCATCACCGGTGCTGGAGAGTATTATAGAGATGCCGCAGAAGAATCGGAGCACCGAACGGAAAATATCGATTTTCGGCGTACCATACGACGCCGTTTACGTCTTCGTCCAGTTTATGTATTTCTCCAAGTAAGTTAATTTGTTTTGATCAAATCAACGCTGTAATGCCGCTCTTATGTATTTTTTCCTTTTCAATAATTGTCGATAAAATCCTCCAAATCTCGAGCAATTTTTTAAAAAGATTATATTAAGTTCGACTAATTAAGAAGCAAAATAAATTAAAACATCCGCCGTCCATTCATGACATTCCCACACGTGGCATATTCTCCGCCGTCTTCGCCTAATTATTTTTGTGAATATTTTATGTATACTGCTGATTAGGTAGGTGCGGCGAGTTACAGTGTTTTCCAACAACTGAGGAACCGAAAGTTCTTGTACAATGAATTTACCAAACTGCCCTCTGCTACATGTTCAGGTGTAGCGAGGAGCAAATGGAGAAGTATGGAATGCACCTACTAGCTTTATCGCATGTATACTCTGTACCACAGCTGAAGCAGACATGTACAAGAGGTTTAGCGAAAAGGTTGAACATCGGAAACGTGGTTGATGTGCTTCAGCTCGCAAGATTGTGTGATGCGCCAGATCTTTACCTCAAGTGTCTGAATTTAGTGCACAATAAGTTCAAATCCGTCGAAGAGACTGAGGCGTGGAAGTTCTTGCAAGACCATGATCCCCATCTCGAGCTAGAGATTCTACAATTCATTGATGAAGCTGAATTGGTATACAATCATATATTGTTTGTTGCAATGGTGGTTGCTCTTGATTCTTGAACTAACAATGACCAACTCTGTTTTGTTTCTTGGCGTGGTGCAGAGGAAGAAGAGGATGAGGAGGCATAAGCAGGAGCAGAATTTGTATTTGCAATTGAGCGAGGCAATGGATTGTCTCGAGCATATTTGCACTGAGGGGTGCACGAGCGTTGGCCCGTACAACATGGATTTGAATAAGCATAAGGCTCCGTGCAGCAAGTTTTCGACATGCCAGGGAATTCAGCTTCTGATCAAGCATTTCGGTGCTTGTAAGAAGAGGGTTAATGGAGGGTGTTCGCGTTGCACAGGGATGTGGCAGCTGTTTAGGTTGCATTCTTCCATTTGTGATCAGCCTGATGAGTGCAGAGTCCCCCTTTGCAGGTAATGAAGCATTCTCGGTCTTTGAATTAGTTTGTTAATTTAGTTGAATTTTTTGTAGGATTGATTCACTCGGATGCCAGCCATACAATTAGATCAATCTTGTCAGTGTTTATCTAGTTTAGATTTTTTAAATCATTTCGGATTTGAGGGTTTGATTCTCTTATATTATTTGTGTTTACTGAACTTTGGGCACAACATATACCAAACTGCATTTAAATTCTTGAAACAAATTCGTCTTCATGGCCTACTAGTTGGTGGCATGCTCAAATTCAAGTTGGTCTCATGATTGACATGTTCTGTCACAGACAATTCAAGTTGAAGACACAACAAGATCGAAGAGGGAACGATACGCGTTGGAGATTGCTAGTAAGGAAAGTGGTTTCAGCCAAAGTTATTTCTTCCCTCTCTCTGCGAATGAGGAATAGGGAAGACGAACTGCGTATGGCGTTGCACCGGCGAGGGGTGAGAAGCTTCAGGCTATGAAAATCTTGGGTGCAACAAAAACAAGAATTTGTATGAAATTTGCTAGTAAATCTTGTATCTTCTCGTAGTATCCATGTGAAGCGTGTGATACTGCTCGCATCTTTGGCATAAAGTTTCTCGATGATTGAGACAGAATCCAATCTAGTAATCTTTCCTGGATAGAGGATGAGTTGTTTTGCCTATCTACTATTAGGCTTCATTCTTTAATTTTGGTGTGGATATTTTTGTTAATAACAAGAACAACCTATTATCCAAGTAGTTGGCTACGTACGAGGATTGACTGTTACTTTAAATTTACAATATCTATCGGCCAGGGATTTTATTACGCGAGAAGGATGCAATACTTAATTCTTATACAGAAAATATAATTTATTATAACCAAAAACGTAATTGATGTACAAAAAAATATTTATAATGGCACCAACTAAACCACAAAATTGGAATATGATTATGGGCCCGAGTTGAGACTTATTTTGGTGGGCCTATCACAATTAGATTACGGAAAAGCCCAAATAACTTGTGCTACAGATCTACTCACTTTTTAGAGCTATAGGCCCATAAAAAGAACTTAACTGATTGTGTTTTACCCATTTATATATTTAAATAAATGCAGCTTCTTAAGAAGGAATGTTATTAATCCAAGATTGAAAGATAGTTTAATGTTCTATGCCAGCCGGAAGATGAATTATCAATTCAGCATTCGAAAGATGTCCAAATTCTCAATCTGAAATCGAAAGATGGACAAAATTTACAATTCAGGCTCTGAATTGTGCGTTAGATGATTTTTCAATCTTGAATTGAGAATTTTTGAATTTTTTAGGTTTTGAACCAAAAGATCACCTTTTAAATTTTAATTCGACAACTAGATTATATTTGTTCCGAATCGATACATCCCTTCCAAGACATACATATGGGAGAATCTCGAGTCCTTTTGTTTATTCTTTCTTATACAGTAATTGGAAACTACTATTACAACGATTTAGATTGTTTGACAAAATGTTAGCAAAATTCAAACTCGTGGTATACTAGTTATGAAATCGTCTGCTTGACTATTAGTTCATCATTTTCAAAGTGGAATCTTTAGTCATTTATTTAGAAGAATACATTGAATAAATGATGTAAAGGTGGTAGAGTCTCTAGTAAATAAAACAATTCTAGGCAAAGCTTGTGTTAATGCATCTAAAACGCATTCTCGTAATAAGATAGAGTTGGACAAATGTTAACCATCTAAATTATTTAAATAGTTTAACAGGAGATATCATCTTCGTAAAATTATTTTAGAACATAAATAAATTAATAGATCACCTCAAAGTGCGTACTATAATGTATATGATTATAATATTTTAGTGCTAAATCCCATCATTCAAATAGAATATTATGAACTTTCGAAATTCAAACCGTCCAATTTTGTCCACTAGCCCATCATTAGCTCAATAAAAATAAATGGGCCCATTGCAGCTCTTTGACTCAGAAAATGACATCGACGGCTACTAGTAATTCACGTGGCCATCCAACGGTTCTCGATTTTCACATTGAATTACGTTGTTTTTATTGCTCGTAATTGGCTTCCTTTTGCAATATTTATTTAAATTTTATTGCTCGCATTGACATTTATACCCTTGATTTGAAACTAGGAGTTTAAACTACTACAAGAGTAGACGAGGGACTCTAACAACATAATAATTCAAGAACGACCTTACTTGTGGAAATCATATTTTGAACACCGCATGAAATGGCAGCTCCAATGCTAAACAATTTGCTACAAAATTAATTTCCCGATAAACATTCTTTAAAACTACAACCGTTGAAACTATTCTTTTGTTTTCATTTTTGTGCAGTTGATATATATTAACATAAATAAATGTATGCACTTTATTCCATGCCCCAGTTATGCATTTTAGATTGTTCGAAAAGTTTGGCATGTGGCTTGGATGAGTAAAGATGATTCTTTCAAAAATATAGGTTGGACGATAACTTTTTACACAAACGACAATTGTGGATATATTCAGAAAAAGTTTATAAGAATAAATTAAAGATGATCTTTTCCTATGTGACTGATTTTAACATTTCATGGGAAGGTGCATTGTTAGTTTATTTACTCGGAAAAGTATGATTCTGTGTTGAAAATTATATATAGGTTGGACAATAACTTTTTAGTCGAGATATTTGATGTATCCCAAACAAAGAACATGTAACATCATCCATGGCATGCATGCATGTCTACAAGGATGGGCATGGGAGGTGGGTCCCAGGGTCATGGGCAAGTTGGGAAAATACGATGATACGAATATATAAAACTAGAATCTGGTTGAGCCACGTATGCCCTAATTTGCCCCTTAAATGTTTTATTTCCAAAAGGAGAAGAATCAAATGCCTCTCTCCTATTGGCTACAACTTCCAAAAATATCTAGCGGGTGCTGTGTCGGCGTCGCACTAGATATTTTATCTCCCCCCTTCATTAGTTATTTTTATTATGTGAAAAAAATTGATTTATTTTAGTTTGCGATTAGAATTATTAAATCGGTATCAAAATTTAATCATGATTATACGCATTAAAATAACTTATAATGCATCGATCTTGAATTCTTTGATCAGTGTTTATTAGCAACAAAAAATTTAGGCAAGAATATAGTTTTGAAATTTTCAGCTATGAGAATTAATCAATTACTGAAAATAAAGTTAGATATAGATCCTAATTGGTTTAATTGACTATAATTAATATTTGTGAAACTAAATCAAACCATAAAAGAAGTAAATTAGAGATAAAATAATTACCTTTCGAACCGTTTAACTGGATCCTGCACACACCTTCGTCATTTATTTTATGTCGTCAACATGTTATCAATTAAAGCACCTTCTCCTTCTCCAAAATAAATAACCTGTCGCATTTATAAACAAATTATCATTAATTAAAACGAGTGACATGTAAAAATAAACAATTTTTTTAAACTGGAATTGAAAAGTGGAATTCCACTAGCTAGTTGACATTTTTCCACCACTTAAATAGTTATAAATTGAGTGTTCCATTGTCTATTAAAAAATAATTGCGATATTAGTGGAATTTAGTCAACGGAAGAACACTATTAGAGGATTGATCCAATAAATCATTAGGATAAAAGTGTATCGACATGTTTATTATTATTATTATTATTATTATTATTTGGAAACTATAATTCTTCCACTTCAATTGGATTTTCCACTTTGAAATGTGATTTTTAGTTGCGCTGCAAATAAGATGGACCCTAACTTCATTTTTTAAATGAATTAATTAAGATTTATATATATTGAGATATTTATCACACCATATTTATTGTCGAAGAAATGAAAATTTTACAATTATCCTTTTCCCTCTTTCTCTTATTTTTGGAAAATGAAAAGGGATAAAGGGATAGCTAACAACCTGCCTAATTTTACCAAAATAATTAATAACAAACCGACTTGTGAGTAATGAATTAATACAAAATTAATAATTTGGATTATTTATGTGATTTAGAAAAGGATAGGACCAGAATAAATGACAACTTAATTGATTTTTTGTACAGGCATTTTGCTCCATCATTTATCAAACTATTTAGCGAAAATATTAGGCATAAATTATCTATCTGTCTACCTAATGCCTCCAAATGCAAATATTTAAATTCCAATCTTACATTCTAATTAAATTCCAATCTTTTTTTTAATAAAAATGATATTAAAAAGATTATGCCGTTGAGAGATTATTGATTTTCTATTTGTAATACTGAAAAGTGAAAATGATATTTATCACCGTTATTAGCAATATTTTTTTATATTAAAAATAATATGTCTTTTTCTCAAGTCAATATCCATCGTTTCACGGACACAATTCTCTGTCTTAAATCTGAAATTACAACAGTAGAAGGTTTAGCCAATTAAGGATCTTCAAGTGTAGGATATATCATTTTAATTTATTTATATTATATTTAAATAATGAATACTACTTTATATTTCATGAGCATTAAACTAAAAACAACATTTCATATTTCATGAGTATCATCGACTTAAAATAATTTAAAAACACAAAATCGAATCATACCAACTCTACACCACCGGAGACAAGTTTATACGTCAATACTATGATTACGATGGGGATCGGGATTTCCTGATGTGCATTCAACACGACATAGAGTGCTCTACTGCATACGAAACATAAAATTATGCATACGATAATAATATCGAAAAAGAAAATTGGAAGTGATGAAAATGGGAGATGATACTTCTCATGCATGCATGCATCCATACATGGCATGGCCATTGACATCATTATCATGGGATGCCACATGGCTGAGTGAGGCATGAGGAAAATATCATCGCCACGTAAGCAGGAGGGAGATTCCAGCTAAAGATCTCTTCTTCTCTTTTCTTCTCTCTCTCTCTCTCTAATCTCTCTGCTTTCTCTCTCTAATCTCTCTCCACCCAAAATCTTACCCTCGAAAATCCTTTCATTCTAACCACTGTTGCTGCAGACACTTCTCGCAAAACACAACAATTGTTTCCTTTTGTTTCGTCTAAATCCTCCGCAAAACTTTTCCAAGGTACGATTTATCTGCTCCTGTTTTAATTATTTGTGTGCAATCAACATTATCTGTTAATTTGAATGGTTAAAGTTTCGAATTTCTTTTTGCTCGATTTAGCTGAAAATGCACTAATTTTAGAGCTTGTGAGAAAATTAAGTATCGGAATCGGATGATTGAGAAAAGGATGAGACACTGCACAAAACAGAGTTTGTTTTCTGATTGCTTCAAATTATTGTTTGGCTCATGTTGGCTTTAAGATAGTTTTATTCAGAAAGCATGGAGGATTTGTACTGAGATGTGGAAAAAAACAGTGATTATAGCGTTAGAATGTTTAAGCTTTGGAGGATTGAGAAAATTATTTCACTCTGCTTGAACTGAGTCTGTATTTAGCTGCTTGAAATTTGATATAGTTTTTAAGAATATTTGCTTCTGAAATAGGGAAAAATGGGGAATGAAATAACAGGAGAAGATGTGTACAGTGCACAAGCGCACAAAAATGTGATTTATACTCGATTGTGGTTTTAATTCAGTCTATTTAACAAGGACTATCAATATCTTTTATATAGTATTTTTACGATAATTATTGATGGCTTCTTAAAATGGTTAAGGTTAGAGTTGGAGAAGTATTTAAATATAATTGTTATGATGTTCTTTTAATAAATCAGACAATTTTTTTTTGGTTTTATCCCCACCAAAATCAAAGAGAAAGTGTAAGAGAAGAAGTTCAAATGGTAATTCCTCATTATTTGGTGCATGAGGAATTATAGTTATTTATTTCCTCCGAGGCTGCCAAGGCATTGGGTATTTATTTCTTTACTTTTGCATATATGATTATTTTTTCATTTTATATTTTACATAACTGAGTAAATTCTGTCATCTAGCTGGCAGTTGTCGCTTGACCCAAGTAAAGTGTTTAATTCGAACTTCCATGCTTTTTTGGTCTTGCAGGGCATCTGTACACTAAGATCATTTCGTGTGCAAGCTTACATGCTGTAAATTTCTTCCAATATTTGACTCTAAACTTGGAGCTCTGTTGCATCCATATATGTGGACAAGCTATTATTTTTAATTGGGTTCATAAAATGCTGAATTATTGTCTGTTGATCCTGGATTGGTAAAAGCTTTTATGGAAATTGCAGCCTCACTTACTGCTTGCGCCTTGCTTAAATAGATAGGTTTATGGCAACTTCAAATGAAAAGTGGATCGACAGTCTGCAGTTCTCCTCATTGTTCTGGCCTCCTCCCCAAGATGCAGAACAACGAAAGGTGTCATTTGTGATTAATATGTGTTGCTCTAGATGTTTTCTCAAGATAATATTTCATGTGACAAGAAAAGGTGTTCCCTTGCTATTGGTTTTTGATAAGAGATGTTTGTCTTATCTTAGCTGGAATCTCTCATTTCTTGGGTTTTAAATAGTGCATAGTGTGAACTATGTTTTTCGGTAAAAGATATTTTCACTTTTTAATTTGTTTCATATAGAGGTTCCATTCTTAATTGGTTACCATGTGTGTGTGTGTTGACAATTTGTTATCACATATTTAATTACTGATTTTTTTTTTGCATGCAATATCTATTCCTAAAGCTTATGACATTTCTCTGACCAGATACTAACAATCTAACAAATTTTGCACTTCATGTAGGCTCAAATTACTGCTTATGTTGAATATTTTGGCCAATTCACCTCCGAACAATTTCCTGATGATATAGCAGAGGTATTTTCTTTTTCCTATGACGTCTGACTTACTACGTTAACTTGATACAACCAATCAAATGAGATGGGGACCCTTCTTTCAATTTTTTTTGCAGCATATGTGTGTGTGGATTTCTATTGATCTTTCAGCTAAAGGAAATCTCTTATATATATATTATTAATTTTAATGCTTGTGTTGCAGTTAATCCGAAGCCGGTTTCCATCCAAGGAGCACAGACTTTTTGACGATGTTTTGGGTACTTATTATATAATGGCTTAATTGTTATGTAATTTTCTGACTATTGTGCTATATACTTTGACCTGTGTTTTTCCTTCTTTGCAGCTACTTTCGTTCTTCACCATCCAGATCACGGCCATGCTGTTCTTCTTCCCATTATTTCGTGCATTATTGATAGCACACTTGAATATGATAGAAGTGGTCCGCCATTTGCTTCTTTCATTTCTCTATTTTTCCCAAACAGTGAGGTAATGAGAGCACCTATTTACTGGTTGTTTATAATATGATTTTGCGTCGATTTTATTCTATTTACTATTTTGTTTGGTGCTCTTCTTCTATGCTATCAACTATTCCTTTTGTAGTTGATCCTAATAGGAGTTGATGCTTCGTAATATTGGCATAGTTTTTGTCTTTGACAGTGGTTATATCATCTTGAATTGCAGATTGAGTACTCAGAGCAGTGGGCCCTTGCATGCGGTGAGATACTAAGAATTTTGACCCACTATAACAGGCCAATTTACAAGTTGGAACGCCAGGAAAATGAACCTGATAGAAGTAGCAGTGGAAACCATGCTTCAACTAGCAAGTCAAGAGATGCAGAACTTCCTTTGCCTACCTCACAGCCGGAGAGGAAACCTCTGAGGCCACTATCACCCTGGATAACCGACATATTGCTTGCCGCACCTCTTGGGATAAGAAGTGATTATTTTCGATGGTAAATAGTTACACATATGGTCATATAGACTCTTGCATGCCAGGTCAATTACATAATTGTTCAAGTTTAAAATATATGTCGTATAGTTCTTTTCTTTTTTGGGCCTCATTCTCTTTCTGGTTCAAGTAATGTTTTTCTGATGATTCTTCCTTTCACATGTTGACTTTGTCAACAGATGCACATGTATAACTATCTGATAAGTTACAGTCTTATGAGAGGCAACATCTTGGCATCCATATAATGAAATTAATGTATCGTTAAGAAAGAAAGAGAACTGTTCTGGAGGACGGAGACATAATTCATATGTGTCAAAAGGAGTTCGTGTTGGGGGCACCTCTTGGATTTATTCACCAAAAGAGAGGAATACAAAGGAATTCAACTTATCGAATTCTTATACATGCAGGCTCAATCGACTTATATGTAATCCAGTATTAATTTGTTCATCATTAATTAATTGATGTTGTCAACAACTGGCCTTTCCTTGGAATGAGTTTGCGAGTTTATGCCTCATCGTTACTTGACCTCAAGTTTTCAAAAAATAACAGTCCATTTCTTCCCAACTCATGGCATAGTTATGTAGCTTGTTTTATATGCATCTGTCCTTTAACCAAAGAGTTCTCATCTGCAGTGCACATACTTGACTTTTATCAACATATGTTGTAGGTGTGGAGGTGTTATGGGAAAATATGCTGCTGGAGAGCTCAAACCGCCTTTAACTGGTCAGTCGAGTTGCTAACAATCCTACAATGAGCATAATTTTCATCAACTATGTTATCCTAATAACAATGTGCTTGTGTGATAACCATGGATGTGGCATATATTTCACTAAAAGAGCTTATTTTGGTTAATTATGATGTCATTATAAGTTTCTATCAGAAACTTGTGGTAGCGAGTGTCAATTCAGCAATTCTGCACAGCAGATTGGATCAGTTCATTATGCATATATCATGAGAATCTTTTATTTGTCTTCTGTTGCAGAGCACCAACGATAAATTTTCTAATTTTATTTACATGTCAACTCAAATCATCAAAAGACAATTTTCTTTTTGTTGTGCTCAAAACTTGAATGCTTTACTATGTAATGTGCACTATTATACTGAACCATTAACAGCTATTGACATGTCATATTATTTTGTAGCTAGTTTTCTGAGTTTGTATTGTAATAATTGCAACTTTTATAATTTCAGCCACTTCTCGTGGATCTGGGAAGCATCCCCAGCTTATACCATCAACTCCAAGGTGGGCTGTTGCTAATGGCGCTGGAGTTATACTTAGTGTATGTGATGAGGAAGTAGCTCGTTATGAAACTGCTACCTTGACTGCAGCTGCTGTCCCTGCACTTCTCCTTCCACCTCCAACAACACCTATGGATGAACATCTAGTTGCTGGTCTGCCAGCGCTCGAGCCATATGCACGTCTTTTTCACAGGTTAGTTTTTGTAATTGTGTTTCAGAAGATACAAAAGTTCTATGAAATTGTTAATTTCCCTTTCTGGTTTTAGATATTATGCAATTGCTAGCCCTAGTTCTACCCAAAGGCTGCTTCTTGGACTGCTAGAAGCACCACCCTCCTGGGCTCCAGATGCTCTCGATGCTGCTGTACAACTTGTGGAACTCCTTCGAGCAGCAGAAGACTATGCCACAGGCATGAGGGTATGTATTTTCATTCTTTTCAAAGAAAGAAGAATTTATCGATTTTAAAGAAAGAAGAATTTATCGATTTTTCTACAATTAATTGGAAATCATCGAAAATAAATGAATGAAGTGGCAATCTGAATTATCTAATTCTTAGAAATAAAGTCTGGCATTCTTAATGTTGATCCTAAATATTGATACGTTGGGCCTTGAAAGTTTTTTATTGTTAGATTTTTGTGGGAAGATCTGTTTTTGTTTTGACTGCATGAAAGTTCTAATTGTTTGTTATTATGATCAAGCTCCCAAGGAATTGGATGCACTTGCATTTCCTGCGTGCAATCGGGATTGCAATGTCTATGCGAGCTGGAATTGCTGCAGATTCTGCGGCCGCCTTACTCTTCCGAATACTTTCTCAACCTGCTTTACTTTTTCCTCCATTGAGACAAGTTGATGGTATTGAAGTTCAGCATGAACCTCTAGGTGGTTATATTTCATCTGAAAGAAAGCAGGTACTTCATCTGCCACAGGCTCAGAGTGCATCGTTCATGATAATATTTCGTTTCTTAAACTGCTCGTTCTTTTCCGCAGCGTGAAATGCCTGCAGCAGAAGCTACAGTTGAAGCTACTGCCCAAGGGATTGCATCTATGCTTTGTGCACATGGCCCAGAGGTTGAATGGCGAATATGTACCATATGGGAAGCCGCTTATGGATTGATACCTTTAAGTTCTTCTGCTGTTGATCTTCCAGATATCATAGTCGCAACACCGCTGCAGCCTCCCATACTATCGTGGAACTTGTACATTCCTCTTCTTAAAGTACTTGAGTATCTTCCTCGTGGAAGCCCATCTGAAACCTGTCTTGTGAAGATATTTGTTGCTACAGTTGAAGCAATTTTACAGAGGACATTCCCACCTGAGTCCTCTAGAGAACATACTAGAAAAACTAGATATATTTTTGGGTCTGCATCCAAGAATCTTGCTGTGGCTGAGCTCCGCGCAATGGTCCACTCACTATTCTTAGAGTCATGTGCCTCTATAGAGCTTGCCTCCCACCTTCTTTTTGTCGTGTTGACTGTCTGTGTTAGCCATGAAGCACAGCCAAATGGCAGCAAGCGCCCCAAAGGAGAAAAATCTTATTCTGAAGAAGTAGGTGAAGATGTACGTGGGTCCAATTGGAAGCAAAGAGAATCAGAAAGTAAACCGAACAAGAAACAGGGCCCTGTAGCAGCATTTGATTCTTATGTTATTGCTGCCGTGTGTGCCTTGTCATGTGAGCTCCAGCTTTTCCCTTTGATCTCGAAAGGAAGCAATAGAGTAGATGCCAGAAATAGTTATGACATAGCTAAGCCTGACAAAGGGAATGACCTGTCCAGTGAATTCCAGACTGGTATTAATTCAGCTGTTTATCACACTCGCAGAATATTAGCAATACTAGAGGCCCTTTTTTCTTTGAAACCATCTTCGATTGGCACATCCTGGAGTTACAGTTCAAATGAAATAGTGGCCGCTGCTATGGTTGCAGCTCATGTTTCTGATTTGTTTAGACGTTCAAAAGCATGCATGCGTGCTCTTTCCAGCCTGGTAAGATGCAAATGGGACAATCAAATTCATTCTAGAGCGTCCTCCCTTTTCAATCTTATTGATATTCACAGCAAAGTCGTCGCGTCCATAGTTAACAAAGCAGAACCATTGGAGGCTCACCTACTCCATGCACCACCATTGAAGGAAATCTCTTCATGTTTTCATGGGAAAACACTTAAAAACTGTTCCAGCTGTCGCCACTTAGAACCAGGTCATCCATCTTCTTTAACGTGTGAAAACTTGCCCTGTTCTGAAGATTTGGTCAGTTATAGGAAGGCTGACTCCAGAGAAGTTGAAAGATGTACGATAGGCAAGGGTATTGCGGGTTTCCCTATAGATGCTTCAGATTTGGCTAACTTTTTGACAATGGACAGGCATATAGGATTTAACTGCAGCGCACATGTTCTTCTAAGGTCTGTCCTTGCAGAAAAGCAAGAATTATGTTTTTCTGTTGTTTCACTGCTGTGGCACAAATTGATTGTATCACCAGAGACACAACCAATTGCTGAGAGCACGTCCGCCCAGCAAGGATGGAGACAGGTATGTGGTAAAATCTATTAATTATTCTTGAGGTTTGATGGTGAAAAATTGGATTGTTTATTATGGTTGATGGGAGTTTATAGAATCCAGCATGTGTTAGAATACAACTATAAATACAGAATACAAGTTCATTTTTACATTCTTTAGCTTTAATATTATTTATTGTATACCAAATTACACGTTTCGTGTACCTTGGTACGTCCAAATGGTGAGAACATCTGCTTATAATACTCGATGACCAAAAGGTTTCGAATTTGATACCTATTGCTCCCCTTCCCCAATTAGGTGTCATTGTTTTAGAATTTAACAGGAAAATACAAATCTAATGTAGCTTATGATTGAGCAACATAGTTTTAGAAAAGCATTTAAACTGGAGCAATATACTCCATCATAGTTTTTTGTTTGCCTAAAATGGAGTACATCATTGTCACTTTCTTCTAAGGTGATCTTGTTGGTTTTTGTGATATATTACATGAAATCATCCTTTTGAAGGCTAAACTTTGAGCTCTAATAAGGTGTTTATTTCTCTCCATTAAAAAATTTATAGGTGGTGGCTGCACTCTGCAATGTAGTATCAGCCGCACCAGCAAAAGCTGCAACAGCTGTTGTCCTTCAGGTCCAGATTTTGTTTTGCTTGAATTTTCGCTCTCATATTTTATGAACCATGCTTTCTGAAACAAAGCGACTCATGCATGGAAATCCTGTGATGCAGACTCAATCTTCCCCAAAGTTTTTAATCATTATAATTGTCTTGTTTATTGTGTTTATTTGATCAATTTTACACCATTTGTTTAGTCACTTTCCCGGCTGTTACTTGTTTGTCAGGCTGAACGGGAACTGAAACCGTGGATTGCTAAAGACGACGATCTTGGGCAAAAGATGTGGAGAGTCAACCAGAGGATCGTAAAAGTGATTGTTGAGTTGATGAGAAACCATGAGGCCCCAGAGTCTCTCGTAATTCTGTCTAGTGCTTCAGACGTCCTCCTTCGCGCCACAGATGGGATGCTCGTTGATGGTGAAGCGTGCACTTTACCACAGCTGGAGGTAACATGCTCTGAGTTCCTTTGTACACCATCTCTTGACACCTTGCTCTCATACCTTTTGCTCCATATGATGCATTTAACTCGGTTGTTCCTCAAACATCGACAGCTTCTGGAAGTAACGGCAGGAGCAGTTCAACCGGTGCTGGAATGGGGAGAATCAGGATTGGCAGTTGCAGATGGTCTTTCAAACCTCTTAAAGGTACAAACAACATATTGAAAGAACTAGTTTTACATCTACATGTTGCACGGCACAATAACCGATGTCCCACTTTTTGATATCAAAATATAATTAATAAGATCATGTAATACATTTTTAAGTGATCGTGAAGAAGTAAACTATATTCTGGTCCATCGATATTACTGATGTAACTATATTATCTATTTTTTTTGCAAATTCCAAAAATATAAATATATGCATGGACTAGTGAAGAGGAAATAAAATTGTCTGCTACTACTGCAGTGTCGCCTCCCAGCAACAGTACGGTGCGTTTCTCATCCGAGCGCTCATGTCCGTGCTCTCAGCACCTCAGTTCTTCGCGCAATCCTACACGCTGGCTCCCTAAAACCGAAGAGCAAAGTAGCAGACTCGAACGGGATTCACAATCAGTACCTCAACAACATAGGCACCACAGATTGGCAAGCCGACATCGAGAAATGCTTGACGTGGGAGGCCCACAGCCGCCTCGCAACGGGCCTGCCCATCGTGTTTGTCGATTCGGCCGCAAAGGAATTAGGGTGCGCCATATCTGTGTGAAAACTAGTCTAACTTGATGAGATCGGAAAATAAGCTGCCTGTGTCTGCTTGTGGGGGTGACCGAGGAATTGTTAGATGTAACAGCTGCATTATCGTTTGCATCAGGTATTTATGTTTGTCTGAAAAATAGGTGTATTGCTGCTGCACTCTCTCTTCTCTTGTAATAATTTTCTAGACAAGAATTCCTCTATTGTTTGGATAACTCTCTCTTTACACACTCATGCTTGTGAAATATTACCTCTCTCTTTGATTATATATGGTTATGTTTTACTAGCAAGTAAATAAAAAGTTATTAAAAAAAATAGTATATCCAACAAACTTCCAATATTAATTTTTTTAAATAAAAAGCAATTTTATTAAGAAAAGTAGATTACAGAGTTTAACATACTCGAATATTCGGACATAAGATTCTATCTAAGTACATGAGAGTCATGAGACCTCGTATGTGCCGCGGGAGAGATCGAGAACTAGTGAAGAAAGAAGACTCCCTCTATTCAACTACTAATTTTGCTAAATCGTCTGCCACTGTGTTGCCTTCCCTTAAGGAAGATTATTTATCAATGAGAATTGGTTTTCTGTATTAACTATGAGTGCGGTTATCTATAGAGGATATAAAATAAAAGCAAATTTCAAGTATGTATTATCATTTTAGTGACCTCAATTTCGACGCTTTATTTTGACGACAAAATAAGTAAGTGAATCTATTTAGAGGACACGATTTCTTCCGCAACATTAAATGCTTTTCAGAAAAAGACAAGGATTCTGGTATTTTTTTAATATTTTTGAGTGTTCGTTTGTGCAATTTTGTGCGTAAGGTTTCCTTCTAAAATATTTTTCCCTATTTAACATCAAAGATTAAGAAATAAGAGATATGAATTTACTTATTTTTGGAGACAACATGGGTATATTTCTATCACAAATACGACTACTTAGAAACATAATACTGGCATTCCAATAAACGGATTATTAAAATGTATTTACTTTTATAAATAATTCCATATCAATGACAGTATTGCACCCACTAAATTTAAAAAAAGAGATCTCACACTTTATAATCCTCTGATATGGAAATAATTAAGACATATAATTATTTATTACCACGGTAATATTCCAAAAACGACGTCGTTGCAGTCTACGAATCTCCGGATGGCATCACACCGGATTCAAAACCGCTCACATAGTAATTATCCCCATAATCCAAATTAATAGTTCAAAAACGACGTCGTTGCAGTCCACGAATCACCCAAATGACATCGCACTAGGCTTCAAAACCGATCCTCTTTTGTTATTTTGCCCCATAGTAATTATCGTCAACCTCCAACAATATTATCCCCTAAAACGACGTCGTAGCACTGTACAAAATAACTAAAAACAAGTCACGCGGGATTGAATACCGATATCTCGTCATTTTGCTTCCAGAGTATTTATCGCCACAATTCAACAGTGAGATTTCAAAACGACGTCGTTGGGGTCCACAAATTTCCAAATGGCATCACAAAGGATTCAAAACCACTCCCACAGTAATTATCACCATACTCCAAATGTAGTATTTCAAAAAATAACGTCGTTGCAGTCCATAAATCACCTAAACGACGCCACACAGGATTTCAAAACCGCTCCCTTTTTTTCTTTTGGTCCCATAGTTTTTATCGCCCACCTCCAACAGTAGTATTTCAAAACGACGTTGTTGAACTCCACAAAACTACAAAAATGACAATCGCATGAGATTTGTAACGCCTTCCATTTTGTCATTTTCCACAAAGAAATTTATTACGGTCCACCCACCATAATAACTCAAAACGACGTCGTTGCAGTCCACTAATCACCTAAACGACGTCGCACATGGTTTCAGAAATGCTCCCTTTTTTGCTTTTGCTCCCATAGTAATTATCGCCCACCTCCAATAGTAGTATTTCAAAGTGACGTCGTTGAACTCCACAAAACTACAAAATGACAGTCAGATGAGATTTGTAACGCCTTCCATTTTGTCATTTTCTACAAAGAAATTTATTACGGTCCACCAATTATAATAACTCAAAACGACATCGTTGCAGTCCACTGATCACTTAAACGATGTCGCACATGGTTTCAGAAATGCTCCCTTTTTCGCTTTTGCTCCCATAGTAATAATCGGCCACGTCCAACAACAGTATTTCAAAACGACGTCGTCGAACTCCACAAAACTACAAAATGACAGTCAGATGAGATTTGTAACGCCTTTCATTTTGTCATTTTCCACAAAGAAATTTATTACGGTCCACCAACCATAATAACTTAAAACGACATTGTTGCAGTTCACTGATTATACCTAAACGACGTCGCACATGGTTTCAGAAATGCTCCTTTTTTTGCTTTTGCTCCCGCTCCCATAGTAATTATCGCCCACGTCCAATAGTAGTATTTCAAAACGACGTCGTCTAACTTCACAAAACTACAAAAATGACAGTCTTCCATTTTGTTATTTTCCACAGAGAAATTTACCATGGTCACCAACCATAATTACTTAAAACGACGTCATTGAAGTCCACAGATCACTTAAACAACGTCGCACAGAGTTTCAAAACCACTCCCTTTTACCCTTTTGTTCCCACAATAATTATCGCACACCTCCAACAGTAGTATTTTAAAACGACGTCGTTGAACTTCACAAAATTACAAAAATGACAGTCGGATGAGATTTGAAACGCCTTCTTTTTTGTCATTTTCCACAATAAAATTGATTACGGTCCACCACCCATAATAACTCAAAACGACGTCGTATCGGTGCGCAAAACCCCAAAAACGGTGTCGTATCAACAAGTCATTCACTAAGGTCAGTGTGTCTCACTCCTACATACATTTCATGTGACCCACATTCATACCTCACACTTTATAATCCCCAACAAATTAAGCCATATAATACACAATTAAAAAAGGCAAAAACAAATCCCCTTTTGAAAAAAGGCAAAAATAATTAAAAACAAAATAAAATTGAAAAAAGGGTCCCCCTTCAAGGCCAAAGCAATGGGTAAGGTAGCAACTGCAGAGATGAAGCGGAAGAAGAAGGGGCCACCAGCCAAGAAGCAAATTCCCCCTTTTGCCCCTCGCAATCCCATTATTCTCGATTCG
>AYJT01003217.1:0-13308 GCA_001278415.1 Ocimum tenuiflorum | reverse complement strand
AAACGCTAGAGGTCCACTACGAACTTGTACTTGAGAGAAATTCTATATAATACAACCATGTTTTGGTTGTTGTTTTTTCCTGGTTGATTCTATTCAATACACATTTGAAATTTATTTTTATTTTTTTTATCTTTCTCCCATTAAGAAAATACAAACAAATTATCAATATTGACTCTTCACATGTTAACTCCAACCTTAATTACTTTCACAAATTTGTCAGACTCATGCACCAATGTATACATATTATTATTAAATTTTATATATTAGATTATAATAATATGTAAACCAAATCTTATATGCAAATTGAGCACGGATCTCGTTTGTTTATTTGTATGATCGCACCGACCTAGATTTATTGTATCTTAGTTTTTGGATATTTAGTATATTCAATAGGGATTCCAATATCCGATATGAAGTGGGAAAAGTCGACTATAAATAGGGGCATACACATGGTCAAATTCATTCATAAATTTCGACCCCTTCATATTTTCTACACGAAAATTCTTTGCATATTTTCGCATCCGAATTCCATATCCCAATGTCTCTACTTTTGTTCCGTTCACCAATACTGCTTTGTTTGCAGTGCTGCTACAGAGGAATCCGAATCGTTTTACCTTTGGGGACAAATTTGTATAAATTGAGAGCACTACCAGGCGAATATTGTCTTGAGGGCAGAGGTCTCCTTGACTCGATTCAACAACATTGATTTTTATTTTCATAGAATTATTTATTCTATAATTCTTCAATGGGTTCAAATCTCTCTACTGTATTCATTAGTTGAGTTGTAATTTATTTCTGAAATAGATATATTTCTTGAGTCGTTGTTATCCGGTGGCTCTTGTAGCTCTTGCTACTAAACAGCAATTGCAAGACAATATTTATATTGTTTTTTGAGGGATGGCCAATCAGACAAACACTCCCAACGACTCAACTCCAACTCCAACCGACCTGATGGAGGCATTCAATGCTATCGGCACCCCACCAAACACCGACTCTACTGTGATGATTGTTGCAGTGAGATCCTTTCCGCTGAGTGCTGCCAATAAGCCCTTCACATTCGACGGAACCAACTTCCCTACTTGGTAGCAGAAGATGAAATTCTACCTAACTACCCTGGGGCTTGTTGGATACCTGCAAGGTGACAAACCAGTTATTGTTGAGAATGAACCTGACACACAAAACCGAATCGCCTACGATCAATGGGTACAAGGTGATTTTCTTTGTCGTAATTTTATTCTTAACTGTATGACTGATACCTTGTACATCGTTTATTGTGGCACTAAAACTTCTAAGGATTTGTGGTAGTAACTTGCAAAGAAGTATAAAACTGAGGATGCGAGTACTAAGAAGTACACCATCCCCAGGTACCTGTCATACCAGTTGGTAGATGGACGGTCGGTGGTGGAACTAATGCAAGAGTTCCAACTCATATGCACAACGTTCACGCCGAGGGCTGGTTCTTCCTGATGCTTTCACGGTTGCGGTCGTGGTTGGAAAGCTGCCACCTTCGTGGAAAGACTTCAAGAGCTACTTGAAGCACAAACAAAAGGCAATGTCCTTCGAGGATCTGATTGTCAAACTTAGAATTGAGGAAGACAATAGAAAGACTGATCAAAGACCGAGGTTGTTTGACTCAAAAGCGAATCTGATGGAGCAATGTGACGCTCCATCAAAGCAAAAGAAGGCTTAAACTGGAAAAAAGCCATGACAAGCCATAGTTTATTGGAGCTTGTCACAACTGTGGCAAAATTGGGCATAAAGCCAATGAGTGTAGAAAGCTAAAAAATGACAAAGGCAAGGGGAAGCAAGTTGCTCAAATTGCCGAGACTGAAACTGGGAGGATGATCTGGTTGCAATCATCTCTGAAATACTCCATATCAACAATCTAAGGGAATGTCATGTGGATACTGGAGCTACCGTGCATGTCTGTTGTGACAAGGATATGTTGTCATCCTATCGAGCTGTTGAAGGATGAAAACCTACGCATGGGCAATCAAGCTATGTTTGAGATAGCTGGAACTGGAAACGTGGTGCTGAAGCTGACAAGTGGAAAAGAGTTGACATTGAAGGATGTGTTGCATGTCCCTAAAATCTAAAGAAATCTAGTTTCTGGATCTCTACTTATAAAAGTAGGTTTTAAACTTGTATTCGAGTCTGATAAATTTATATTGACTAAGCTTGGCAAGTTTTTAGGTTGAGGTTATTTAGTCGATAATCTCTTCAAAATCAATGTAATGGTACAACGCCAAAAGACTGATGTTTCTAGTGCAATGAAAGTTGACTCTTCTTTGTACTTGCTTGAGTATTCTGATTTATGGCACATTCGTTTGGGACATGTGAATGTGAATGCTATAAAATACTTAGTAAATTTGAATTTACTAAAACTGACTGAATTTAACAAAGATAACAAATGTCAAATTTGTGTTGAGGTAAAGATGGCGAAACTGCCATTTAATTTAGTGGAACAAGACACTCAACCTCTAGAATTAATTCATACTGATGTATGTGATCTAAAATTCGTGCAAACTAGAGGTGCTAAAAAGTACTTCATAAATTTCATTTATGACTGCATGAAATATTTTTACGTTTACTTATTGAGAAGTAAAGATGAAACAATTGAGGTTTTTATGAACTACAAAGCTGAAGTCGAGAATCAGCTAGACAAATGAATCAAGATTATTCGTAGTGATAGGGGTGGAGAATATGTTTCTCCATTCGAGGAATTTTGTGCAAAGTGTGGCATAATTCATCAAATAACGATGCCATATTTGCCACAATTGAATGGTGTCGCTGATTGAAAAAATCGAACTCTAAAGAAAATGATGAATGATTTGTTGATCAATTCTGGTTTACTCCAGAACTTGTATGGGGAGGCTATATTATCAACAAATTATATCCTGAATAAGATACCCCAAAAGGGAAAGGGTAAGTATGTAGCTCCTTACGAGCTCTGGAAAGGAAAGAAACCTTCCTATAAATACCTCAAAGTGTGGGGGTGTTTAGCTAAAGTGAGAGTGCCACTACCTAAACACGTTACGATAGGTCCTAAAATGATCGACTGTATTTTTATAGGGTATGCACTTAATACCGCAGCATATCATTTTCTAGTTCACAAGTCGGACATTTTCGACATTCGTGAAGGAACGATTATGGAATCAATGAAAGTGATATCCTTTGAAAAGGTCTTTCCGTGGAAGAGCAATGAGGCTGCTCGGACCACATTACAAAAAAGAAGTGCTGAGGAGACCACGAGTTCCAATCATAATAAGGAAGAACTGAGACATAGTCGAAGGGTGAAAATAGCCAAGAACTTTTGTCCGGAGTACATCACATGTTTGATTGATGGTGAACCAATAACCCTTGATGAGGCTTTGTCCAGACCAGATCGTGAGTTATGGCTAGACACCATAAGAAGTGAGATAGATTTCATTATGCAAAATAGCACATGGATTCTGACCGATCTCCCTAAAGGTTGTAAAGCTTTAGGATGCAAATGGCTCTTCAAAAAAAAGTAAAGAGCTGATGGTACTGTTGAGAAATATAAAGCTCGACTAGTAGTCAAAAGCTATTAGCAAAAGTAGGGAGATTATTTCTTCGATACATACTCTCCTGTAACGAGGATTACATCGATAAGACTGCTTCTCTCGACTGTTTCTCTATACAATCTAGAAGTTCATCAAATGGAAGTGAAAACTGCGTTCCTGAATGGTGATCTCGAAGAGGAGATCTATATAGAACAACCAAAAGCATTTGTTGTTCCTGGCAAAGAGCATAAAGTATGTAAACTTGTTAGATCATTATATGGTCTGAAACAAGCGCCCAAACAATGACACTTGAAATTTGATGAAGTGATGTTGTCAAAGGGTTTCAAGTACAATGAATGTGATAAATATGTTTACTACAAAGGCACTCCTAACTCGTATGCCATTGTATGCCTTTATGTATACGATATGTTGATTATGGAAAATAATTGATAAATCATAGTAAACACAAAGCAAATGTTCGAAAGAAATTTCGACATGAAAGACATGGGTTTAGCCGATGTGATTCTTGGGATGAAGATCACAAGAGAGGATGATGGAATTTTCCTATCTCAATCCCATTATGTTGAGAAGGTACTGAGAAAATTCAATGCTTTTGATAGCACTCCGGCTAAAACTCCATTGGAGACATATTGTTGATACAGGCCTCACTTTTCTTGCTCAAAGTCTACTTCCCTTAAAATTCTGGTGGGATTTTTTTAAGGTAGCTGTATTCCTTACAAATAGTCTTCCTTCCGCTGCTCTACATAATCGCACTTCCTTTTATTGTGTGTATCACTCTCATCCAGATTATTCCGTACTTAGGGTCTTTGGGTGCACATGTTATCCTTATCTTAGACCTTACAATAGTCATAAGTTCCAATTCTGATCCTCAAAATGTATATTTCTAAGATATAGCTCTCAACATAAAGAATACAAGTGTTTAATATAAGATGGGAAACTTTTTATTGTTGATACTGTTGCATTTGATGAAACAGAGTTTCCATATGCTCTTCGTCTCAATATACCATTCCCACCGTGTTTCCTATTCCATTATCCCCTGACCAAATTCCTCCATACCCTCCACCATCTCCACCCACTCTAGTTCCTATAACTACTGATGTAAATGTGTCCTGTTCATCTCCTATTCCTCATCTTGCTGAATCACCTGTATCTTGATCTCCCTCTCTATCAAATCCTCCGCAAAATAATCATCCAATGTTCACTGTGGCATTTACAAACCAAAAATACTCACTGTATCTAAAACTACCAACCCACTTCCCACCATTCCTAAGAGTTTTAAAGCAGCCCTTCGCGATTCAGGCTGGCATGAAACTATGTCTCTTGAGGATAGTGCTATCAAGCGGAAACAAACATGGCGATTGGTGCCTGAGCCCCCTGATCAAAAGTTATTTCATTGTAAATGGGTGTTTCGGGTGAAAACAAATGCTGATGGTTCACTTGATAAATTAAAGGCACGCTTGGTAGCTTGTGGATTTGAACAGACCGCTGGTGTCGATTTGGCATCTACTAGGCATTGGACTATTCAACACATAGATGTGAGTATAAGCATATTTCATACCGCTTGATTCAGTATAATGTTGGTGATTGATTAAGTATATCTTTGGTGATTGATAAGTATATTCCATATGGGCCATTTTGCATAATGTTGGTTCTTGATTGTGTGTAATCTTAGCATATTTATCATCGTGTGATTATGTATATGCTTGTTGAATGTCTTTGTAATGCTTGATATAGTTTTTATTTGAGCTTGATATTTTGTGGAACTCAGTAATAAAAATGCAGCGATAAAGCGTGATCTTGTTAAAGGTCATTTAGATGCTTGAACTTATGCTTTTTTGATTCTATTATCGATTGATTGAACCTTAAAGGTCTTTGTATAATGGAACTTGGTATTCATGTATAGCAATCGTGAGCGGAATACATGAACTAAATGAAATGTGTTGTTGTATGCTTGTTAATTGTGATTGTAATGCTTGTTTGAATTTTTGTTTATATGCTTATTAATATGCAATTCGTGTTTATGGTTCATTGATATTGTTTCCTACTTGATTATTGATTGAATGGCTCTTGTCTATCTATATAATATTTGTTCATTTTTTTCCCAGATGTCTGCGAAAAGAAAAGAGGGGAGCTGGACATAGAAATGCTATTACGGCATACGATTATTCAGTAGTATTTTGGATAGATGTTCAATTTACAGGTACCCTATTAGTCCATCTTGTTTACCTAATGTTACTTTCCTTGAACATGTTTACTTCTATAGCAAGTTGATGTTGTCTTTTTGGATATTTCATGATGAGGCTTCTCTTATTAGTTTTTGGATCTTCTATTTTATGTATAAATTGGATGGTGCTCGTTTTTTCAGAAATATTATTCGTTACTCATATATTGATAGAGGAAGACATGAATTATATCCATTGAGTGAACGTGTGCTTGATAAATGTAATTGCAATACTTGATTACACATTACAGTTTGAAAATATTTAAACATAGTAAAATCAAACAAAATTCGTAATGCAAAAAATAGGATGCTTGATAAATGTAATTGTGGTGCTTGATTAGACATTACTGTTTGCTTGAAAATATTTAAACAAAGAAAAATATTAAAAAATTCCTAATACATAAAATAGGATGATTGATAAATATCATTGTAATGCTGGATTACACATTACTGTGTGCTTAAAAATGTTGAAATAAATTAAAGCTAGACAAAACTTGTAATGCAAAAAATAGAATGCTTGATAAATGTAATTGTGATACTTGATTACACCTTACTATACGCTTGAAAATATTGTAGCAAATTAAAATTAGACAAAATTTGCAATAAAAAAAGTAGGATGCTTGATAAATGTAATTGTGATGCTTGATTACACATTACTATACGCTTGAAAATATTTCAACAAATTAAAATGAGAAAATGTGTATATGATAATTTAAATAAAAATTTCAATATTGATATTGGTTGAATGAAATGCCCCATCCTTTCCAGGTCTGGTGCGCTACTCAAATAAGCAATAATGATTCATAATGGAGCAAGTATAACATCAAAATAGTAATTCATCGTACTGATTCAAGTCTAACGAGAGTAATATAAGGTAGTTGTTACATCAATTCTTAAAATATAGCGTTTAGACAACAAAAATTCATGGCTGGAATACATATATGAAGATATGTATACATGGATATCTAGGTTCTCAAAATATTCCTGGCTGCTCAACGTCTCTGGACTCACCACGCTCAACCTGCACGTTTAGAAATACATGCACTGCTGAGTATATTTGCACTCAGTGAACACATTGCCGAAAATAATACAGAAATAACAGCAGGAACTGTCAGAAGGCACATGGGATTTTAGTTCATTTGAAATCCTCCCATGTCTGTCAAAATCATTTTATGCATTTCATACCAAGCTTGAGTTTTAAGTTCAGTCCATCAACACCATCTGTTATCCTGGTGTGGACTAGGAAGTAGGCCTTCCTCCACAGCCACAGTGTCCATTCCATTTGGAAGGCACAAATAGTGCACTAGTCTCGGTATTTCCAGTCCTTGAGACCTGATCGAATAATATTAAACCACAACGTCATTTGATACTTGGGTCTGACCACATTTGCCAGTTCAGATTTACAACCTCTCTAACCGCCATCTGCTTAGAGGACAGATAGATAATGCAAAATAATATATTTGTGACAGTTCAATTTGATTGAAAGCATTTCATAATATTTTGATAAAGCAGTAAATCAGTTGGTTTTAGTTTTAGTATATAGGAAAATCCACCTCAATCTCGGTGGCAGCTCTTGCCTTGCTGGCCTTGTCAACTGCTCGTCTCGGATTATCGACTTCTTGATCACCTTCATGAATAGTCACAAGTGAGGACACTTGCCGATTGTTGATATACTATAGTTCATTAGAACTTGAATAACTCTAAGGCTCTTGAAGGGTCAGGATATGTATTTGGATTGAATTGGAATAAGGAATTGGATTTGGTTCGAATCAAAGGAGGAGCAATTTGATCGAATTAGAAAGGGACTTCGATCAAATTGGAATGTGGAACTTCAATTGAATTGAAATTTGAGAATTCAGTCAAGGTTCGAAGTGTGAGATCAATTCTGTCGGGCCCAATTCGATCGAATTGGGGCTAAGGTTTTGATCCGAATTTCGATCGAATTAGTGGTCGGAATTTGGTCAAAGTGCAATTCGGTCGAATTGAGGATTGAATTCGATCGAATTGGAAGGAGATCAAATGTTGCGCGATCAAAGGATCCAATTCGGTCGAATTGGACTGTTGGGTCCAACAACTTGTCGACGACCATGGCGATTTTTGGCATTCTAGGCTACATTTCACGGCTTTCCTAGTTTCCAAAATCATGCAAAGGGTCCTAGGGAGTTCAAACAATGTCTAGGTTCACGAATAACATAGTTTGTCCAAGGGAAATTTAGATTCAACCAAGATACAAAAGATTCACGGTCAAGAACATGGCATGCAAGGGTGTTCATGTTTTTCAAGTTTCGACAATAGCATGGTGGTTCAAGAAGCACGAAATGCATCTCAAGTTTGGCATCAAAACTCCAAGAACAATGTTTCAATCAACATCTCAACATGCATTTCAAGATTTAGCAAATAGTTCATTTTTTATTTCAAGAATACCGCAAAGAACACATGAAAAAAGTCCATAACGGAAAGAAAAGAGAGTTTTGTAATACCTTGAGTATGAGATGAAGATGGTGATGGTGATGGTGATGGTGGATGGTGGCTAGATGTTTTTCCTAGACTCCCTTCTTCAAAATCTTATGAGCTCCAAATGCTAAATGAAAAGAAAGTGTTTGAGTGTTCTCGGGAGTGAGTCTCAACACATGAGAAAATGAAGGAATAATGAAGGGAGGCTCCTTTAAACTTACTATTTATATACTCAAGGGAAAGAGTTAGGGTTTAGGAAGTTATTTATGTTATAATTCTTATTATAGTATAGATTGATTTCAGGACACAAGTCATGTAATGTTAGTTACATGTTTTATCATTCGAGTTTGAGGCTTCGAATAATGGTCTTTGATTACTATAATATTCCCGCTACTAAAAAATTTGATCTAAGAACTTAAATAAAAAGGAAATATAAAATATGAGATGTTACATTGAAAAAGTACAAAATTAATTTTGTGAGATGCAGATTAAAAAAATCCACAAGGAAGAATATGGTCTGAATTGAATCACACGAATTCAATTGCTAAAATAAAAAAATGTATAATAAATATAAAAAGATTACGTGACTGCGTGACTGGCGTGATAATCTGCGCATGATAGTAACTGCCTTATTAGAATTACCGGACATTGTCTAAATTGCCCTATTTTGATAAGAGAAACAAAAATATGAAAATATCCACTTGTCATTGCTGTTAGATTTCTCTCTCTCTCTATATATATATATATATGGTGTTAAAGATTATTAGTGTATTAAATGATAAAGATTTTGGACCCTTTATTTATCAAGATCAATAGTTCAGTTTTAAAAAAGTCCCGTATTGCATTATAGGGTTGTTATTGTGCATTGAAGGGTAAAAGGGTATTATACACTTTTACACATCTAACAATATTTCCAATTTCCGATTGCATTATTATCCATAATATTATGCATTATACTACATATATTGTGCAATATACTTATTACCTCATATTTAATCTTTAGCTTACTCATCAATTAGTTTTTATTTCACATGTATTATATTATAAGTACAAAATTATGTATTATATTTATTATTATATCATGTTGAGTCTCTATACACATTCTCTGATTCGAGTTTCAAAATAGTTTACAATGCATTGTGATTAAAATGCATAATATGTTTAACTACAATGTGGAACTATAAAAGTATAATGATATGTTTGTGATTATAAAGCACATGAATTTTAATATATGCACATATTTTTGCATATAATGTGAATTTTAAATGAAAAAGAATCTCGGTCTTCCATTTCGTAGATCAAACGGTCAAAACTTAATAATTTATGTATAGCATTATACACCCAAAATCATGCATTCTCGGATTTTTGGGGATAATTATGGAAATATGGATAAGATTCCTTTTTTCTCTCTTCTCTAAAATCCTTTAGAATTTTGAGCGATCATAACTCACTTCATTCAAATTATTTTTTCACATATCATATACTAAATTAAAGGTAATTTCACAAGCTTTCAAACAAAATCCATATTGGATATGTTTACTTGATAAAAATTGGACGAAAAATAATAAAATAATTGTTATGCATAATCTATATGAATATAACTAGTTATATACCCGTGCATTGTGCAGAATTATTAGTACATATCTGTAATACTATGTATTAATTTCCTTAAATTATTTAACTATATCTTTAATTAAGGGTCAATGAAATCGAGCTTTTAATTCATCATATTATCGTGGTAATTATGCTTCTAAATATAAAGAATTTTATGAGATTCCAGAAATGGCTTCGGAATTTAAATTTGATAAGGAGAACGAAAGTTATCGCATTTTTACAGTTTACCCGAAATACCGGGTAATAATGTCACCAAAACCTGAATGATCACAAGGGTTTGGGGGTCGACCATCTAGTCAAAGTATGCTTTGTTAATTTTCTAGGCTTGTTTACATTCGATTGGATTGAAAATTGGAAATCAAATGGGTTCCTATTAGTGTGGGTGGGTTTGGAGACGGGTTAATGATGTCATCAAATTTGTTGCCTACCACCCCCTCCCAGATATAAATAGAGGTGCTGTCATCATTTTAAAATCCACCAATATTCCAAAACACACCAAAACTCTTGCGAAATCTCTTCTCGGACCACACTTAGATGATTTTTGGGAAAACAAGGTGATCGAAATGCGGGAACTCGAAGGGAAACAAAAGGGGAATCTATTCCAAGCCACTTGTACAATCAAATCCCATCCAAATCCAAAGTAGCACTAGAAACCCTAAAATTCCTTCCCTGATTAAATGCTACCAAATCATGATGTATATGCTATTTTTATGTTCATTTCCTCATATCTAGTATGTGCTTTCAATATTGATTGATTCCTTGGTGATTTGGGAACTTTTTGCATAAACCCGAGTTTTTATTCCTTCAACTTGGGACCTAAAATGAGTTAGAAAGCTAGATATGACTTCATAATATTGTTATTCTCAATTTTATGAACTCATAGACACCTTAATCGCTTGATGTGGACTTGAATTGAGAAATTTCATAAAATTCCCGAGAGTGAGACAGAGTGTTTGATCGAGCCGATCAGCTTCCAATCGCCTCGATCTTGCCCAGCAGTTATGAAGATCGGCCCGATCACTGTTGAAGATCGGACCGATTCGTCAAGAGCCCTAATTTACAACCCAAAATTTTTGAAGATTGGATCGATCATCGATGAAGATCGACCCGATCACTGTTAAACACTTAATAGAACCCAAGAAACCCTTTCAAAGACCTCGATCAACCCTAACGATCGACTCGATCCTCTGCTGGATCGGCTTGATCCAACTTCAAGACCCTAATCGCCTCGATCAAGATCCCGATCATGGCTTCGATCCACTAGCCAAATGATGATACGATCAACCCGATCTAGCTTTCAATCGGCCCGATCCTTTGTCTTAGACTTAGTCAAAATTTCATCTTGCTCATGGTCTATATGTTAAAACCAGTGTACCCATTCCATACCCGATTATTGCACTAAGAATTTTATGATTTTGAATTTCGATAACTATGTGCTAGAAGTTGACAGCAAGATCCTCACATCACCATACCTTGTTGTGAAGGTGAACTAGCCGAGAGAGGAGAAGAAGACTGGACCTAAAGCTAAGAAGTAGCTCAATAACTAAGGAGGCCAGGTGGGCTTTCTTAAACTCAATTATATAAAAACAACGTGTTTTTGCTTTATAAAGTCCTTAGAATATGTTTGCCAACTTATATGTTTGCCTGAACGATTTGTATATCTATTTGTCTCCCATTCGTAGTCTCGCACTCGGGGAGTTACCTATGGTTGTTACCCTATCTCTCACTCGTAATTGTACCCAAGGAGCATAACGTCACATGACACAATCATCAATATTTGATTAAGTGTACTAGTGCCATTCACACTCGTAGAATAGTACCCGGTGATTGAGCACAATGACTAGAATGGAGAGGCCTACCTCCTGGTCGATTTAATGCATGAAAAGAAATAGCGTGGTTTAGGGAGTTGCATGCACGATAAACTTGTTTTAGCGTTCGTGGGTTCTTTTCATGAAAACCCCCACATCCTGCTCCACAAACAGGCAACACTAAAACCCTTTTATTGTATGTACAATTTCGGCGATGTATCCACTGAGTGCGTTTCGTACTCACACCCTGCATATGTTTATAAATGTGCAAGTTGAAGAGCAGCGAGGTCGGCGACGATGGAGAGTGACATATGTATTTTTGAGAGCATAGATGCCTAAGAATGCATATCTGTATGTGCATTCCAACCATATTACGGCTGCTTAGAACTTTAATCATTTGGGATGAATGTAATAAATATAATACTTGTTGGTTCATCTCTTGTCAACTCTTCCATTTTGATTACTTAATATTGCATTAGACTACTTGTTTCGGATGCCCTTATATGAATGATCTCTATTATATTCCTTCGTATTATTATGATTATTGAATGAATGTACCCCTCCCCAAAGTAGCGCAATGCCGACGATTGCCGAATGCAGGGCACTACAATGTCTCCCATTATATTATCAATTATATTATCAGTGTAGATCTCCCATTATATTTTTGTGGAATACTATAAGTTAAACAATATTTTTTTATAATTTTTATTTCGTATTTATTTTCGATTTTAATAGTTTAATTTATTGACATTAATGTAAATCTTTTACATTCGGTTAGAATATATAATTTTAGAATATAATTGTGAAATAATTAATTTTTAATAATCTATGATTAATCATAATCGAAAATATTATGTATCTCAATTTGGATTTAATAAGTTCATACCAGTGTTAGTTATAAGAAATTAATATTTAATCAAAATAATAAGAAAACTAAATGCGTTAACATGAAGTATATAATACAGTAGTGTGTTGAATTATACATTTTTATCTTTATAATTTCTTAAGTGATTACATTTTACGCATGTCTTTGTCTCCTTTTTACTTGAACCACCCCTTTCATTTACATAATATCTCAAAATCAAAAATAAATATTCAATTCACTAATAATAAAATATATGTATAATGTTTTTGTGTGAGAGAGATTGTATAGATGGCGGACATCGTATATAATTTGTGCATGTATACTGCTGGGGTAAAATTGACACAACTCAGTTGATGAGGCCCGATTCGGTCACATAAACACCGGCCCACGCCGAACGCCACCAAACTACGGGTTAAAGGCCCATCGGCCCTAAAGCCCATCAGGTCCTGATAGTGGGTGAACACTGACCAAATAATTATCGAATCCGTAGACCGTTATGAAGTTTAACTTGTTAGACAGTAAAACGTAGAATCCACCCTTCTGTTTAGACATGTTTTAGATTAGAGAAAATAACTAAATTATCTAAAAGAGACATAAAATAAAGTAAATAAAACAAATAAAATAAAATATAGATTCTAGGGCAGTCGACTCTTTCCATGGATTATTCTCATTCAATTGAAATCATCTACCAAGTTTAATTCTCAATTATGTGAAACATCAGATAAGTTGTTCTAAGTCGTCCTGACTAGGGTACAACAGAACATGGAAATAAGGTTGCAATTAAATCCTGACTGGGGTGTC
>AYJT01003206.1:0-15950 GCA_001278415.1 Ocimum tenuiflorum | reverse complement strand
TGCTGGGGGAGAAGAAGGAGAAGGGGTTGTCTGTGGGTGAGAAAACTATGATGCCGATGTCCGCGCCGCAGAGCGTGCAGAGCTCGCCGCCCTTCTTGAATAGCCCTAAACGGCGCTTCGAGAAGGAGGCGTAGAGGTCGTCTTGGCTCTCGATGAGCCGCATCGGGATCCTCTGCCGCCCCCTCGTCTGCCTTGCCGGCGCCGCCATTTCGCCGGAGCAAATGTGAGTAGTGTGGTAATGTTTTTTGAGTGATTAGTGATTGTGGGGTTGTGTGATATTTGTAGTGAAGGAAGGGTTTCGGGATTTGAGAAAATCTTTGATCATATCTGATAAATCTTTGAAAACATTGATTGAATTCATTGAAGAAATTTTTCATACTAGATATGGATTCTCTACACTTTCTCCTCAATCTAGCGAGTTTGGAAAGTCAGCCTGCCAAATTTATCATGGGTTCCTTTTTATAAAAAATAATAGATTCTCCGGTTATATAATAGTGTTATACTATACGAATTTTTGACATGTGGATCAATTAAGGAAAATTAATTATGATAAAATATTTCTTTATTAGGGACGTGGTTTATCTCCATTGATTTGTACGCTTGTCAATAATCCAAATAATGTAACATAATATGTAACACAATTATGTAACAGGGGATTCGGACCGACGTTTACAATATATAATTTTGATCGTTTTAACTTTAATTCTAGATGTTGAACTAAAGACTACCCAAAACTTCCATTTTGAGTAGTCTTCCATTTTGAATGGTCGATGTATGATTTCACAGCGGAAATGATATGGGTATATCGATGTTGTGAAGCTTGACAGGATAAAATCGATACTCAAAAGCTAAGTAAGAGGACATATATCTTTGAAAGACCTATCAGGTAAAATTAATATTTGAAAGTTATATAAAATGATAAATATCTTTGAATGACAATTTCTTGTATTGAATAAAGTGGATTATGAGAAGCTACATAATATGCTCCAAAAAACAAATTCTAATATATGATAAATTGATATTAGAAGCTGCGTAAAAATATGTATCTTCGAAAGACAGTCCCACATATAAGATAAAATCGATGGTGTGAATCTTACATTCTCCAGAAAGATATATTTTTGTTACCATAATTGAACTTTCATATTAAAGAGAGAAACGTATGGGTATTTGGCTATTTGAAAGGATAAAACGAGGTACATCTTGCGCCTATGGGCCGCTATAACTATCCAAGAAGACACTCGAAACTTGAAGGATAAAGAAACCGACCCGGTGGACTGCCGAGCTACAAGTCCTACGACACAGGAGCGGGATTCTCTAAAAAGCCAAGGTCGTGGGTGGCCAAGAGGGCCCACTTGGAGACTTGGGATCTCATTTTTGGATTTGAACTAAAGAAAAATAGAAACAACTTTACTGACAATTCCATATTTTTGATTTTGTCAGAAGAGTCCTCTAAGTATTTTGGTTTGCATTAATTGGTTTTTTCATTTTCTGGACTATGAAGAGGATGATCGAAAAACCAGCATTTATTGAAGAAGCTATAGAGTCGATTACAAAAAGTACTAGTTTGAAAGGCTCGTTGGAATTGATCCGCTACGGAATTTACATTATACGCAACAGAAGCACCTGAAGTACTAAACGGAATAGGTATTAGTTTGGTAATGGTTGGAGCAGCAAACTCGGATTCGGGAAGCTATATAAAAGTAAATATGTCTTTGAAAGACCTGGGTTGTATTGATGTTGGGAAGTTATTAAAATGATAAATATCTTTGAAAGACAATTTTAATTTCCGCATATGATGAAGTTGATTATGAGAAGCTACATAAAATGCATAAATTTCTAAACTAATATAAGGTAAAATCGATATTAGAAGCTACGTAAAAAATACATATCTTCGAAAGAAGATCCCACACATAAGATTAGATCGAAGTGAATCTTACATTCTCCACGTAAAGGTAAAATACTAAAATTGATTTTACTTGCTAGATAGATGCTTGCTTTTTTATCAATATGCAAAATGCAAAGTGTATGAAACAATTAGAGAGAAACAGTATCATGTTTACAGAAATTGATTGAGTAATTCATAAATATTAAAATTTATTATGATTTAGGCAACATAATTAAACTTGAGAAGTTGCATAAAACAAGACATAAATTAGGATCCAAAAACAAACTTCCAAATAAACTTAAAAATGTTTTACATAAACTAAATGGAAAAAACAAAATACTTAGTATTTTAAGTTGGTGATATGTTTGAATATGCCATTTCTCTTCTTCAATATTTTATTATTTTTTTGTAAAATTCGCATTGTTTAATTCTCGCCAAATTCACTGTACTGATTTCCCTCTAACAACAAATATTAATCACTTCTTGCTAAATAAATTATTCTCCATAAGTGGTGTGCATAATGTCTGTGTACATACAATCATATAACGAACAAAATTTAATTTAATAGTTTGTAAATGTAGGAAGACCGACTTGATAATATCTTATTTACTAAAATCATTGTCGTAAAAGAAATGAAAGGAAAAACATATATCAAATCGAACCCAATCTTCAAAGTTCAAACCGACGTAAAGATTAAAACAATTGGAAATTTGCAACAAGTTGAAGAATTTATAATTTTTAAAGTCAATAGATTTAGAGATTTTCATGAAATATAAAATATTAAATTCTACATTAGAGTTATTGAAATATTTGAATGAGTCACTCTTGGAAGTTCAACTTTGCTGACGCGTGAAAACAACATAACTACCAGTCTGACTAGGGAAGAAAATAAATAAAAGGATAAAAAATAAAATAATATAATCCCACGAATCAGGTTCCAAGTATATTTCACATTATAGAAATTACAAACTTTTTTCTTCAAACCTAGCAATAACCAAAAATTTGAGAATTATAAACTTTTTTTATGTAGCAATAAATTCACATATGACATTCATTCATATTTATATTAAAAGATAAAATATAATCTTGCACTAGGGAATTCGAACGGCATTGAAAACATAAAATAAATGAGCTTCTTAAAATTCTCCCAAAAGAATAATATTCTTAAAATTAATGCTTAAAGATTCTTGTTATTTTCCTATTTCTGTAGTGATTTGCTATGTATTCTAAATAATTCAAAGTCTTGGTCTTTCAATATTAATAACATTTATTTTTGTATTTTCAATAACATGTATTCAGTATACTCTGTACTTAACACATGGATCAACATCATCTTGTAATTGTTTTTAATCACCAAATTATTCAATAAACTACTATAGTGATTGTGACACTTCTCTTCTATCCTTTCTTTTTTCCCCCATCAACTATAGACCTATTATTAATTAGGAACCAAAAAAAACAAAAGGTTAATAGGCAGAATCTCTTGATTAAGAAATTGACATATATAGACCTGCTGATTGACTCCCGATAGTTGGAAGTATCGACTAATAAAGTTAGAAGCTTAACTCAATAATAAATTTAGTACAAGTTAACTCCACTAAGACAATCCCTGATTTGGCTTAGGGCTTAGTTAGATTACATCCGTATCAGTAAGCTGCAAGTTTGTGGTGAATAAGATTGTAAATAAGGCGAGCTACTCGTAAACTACTTAAAACTTGATTCGATAAAATACAATTTAAATTGTTTAGTAAAGTTCGTTGACTAAACGAGTCAAATGTGATTTAATAGTACTCAGCTTAGCAAACTCTTCAACTAAATCTATCTATATATTAAAACAATACCCTCAAGTTCCCTTCAAAAACACTTACCTTAAATAAAACTAATCTATATAAAGTATAAATTAATCAACAAACAAGTTTTCTATAAAATATTTATTATGATCTTTATTATATTTTTTCATATAAAATTTATAATAATTAATAAATTTATTCATTTAGTAACAAATTGGTAATAACAACATATACATGTTGTGCATCAACGCAGGTGGCAAACTAGCTATCTTCTTTAAAATATGAAATTATTAACTTTGAAAAAATTAATTATTTTTATATTTTAATTAGTAATAAGAATCAAAATTCTTTAATTAATTTCATTATTTACAAGAAAAAAATGAATTTGAGTAAATATATTTTTATGAATAAAATAATTTATTTATAGAAAATAATTAACTTTTAAACATAAATCAAAATTTAAACGTAACTCATGAACCTCATTTGGTCTCTACTAAAGCTTGAATATATGTAACTCGTGGACCTCGAAGGATTTGATAGTAACGCTTGAAGCTCGACTCTAATAAACATGAATTTCAGCAAGAGAGTATCTGACTTAGCTGAGTTCAACTACACCTCTAACAATGATTGTATGTTTCAGAACGTATATATTTTTCTAACACGTTTTAATTTTTAGCTAGTAATAATTACTTAATCTATTCAAATGGATAAAAATTAGGTGATGTCTCTTTTTTGTTCTGAAACTTCTAGGCTATAGTAAAATCCTTTTTTTGAAAGTCAAGTATTCTAAAAGAAATTATGATAAGTTGTTTGTTTACAATTTTTTAACTGTGGAGAAAGAGAAATTAAAAATAAATTTTGGAGGACATTAATTTTTTTCGAAAAATGTAAAATACAGTTTTTCAAAGAAAATGTAAAGAAACGAGCCTTAAATTTTATTTTATGAGCTTCAAAAATATTTGATGCATGATTTCATTAAGTAACTTTAAAGGGAAAATCCAGTCTCCAACATAATATTATATTGATTAATAAATAATGATATGGACGAGCTTTGCGTCGACACCTAATGCATAATTAGTCAACTGGATGTCTCAATCTATATTTAATTTAAATATATAGACCACGGCCTCAGCAATTCTTGCATGCAAATGGAGAACACACACAACCACCACACTCTTATTCTTCTCATGTTTTTCTATCCCTCCACTGTTCTTTTATTTCAGACGGCGGCGCCGGCGCCGGCGCCACCGCCACCTACCCTCATTAAGGTGGGAGTGGTGATAGACATGAATAAATACCTGGGACAAATGGGGATGAACTGCATCTCCGTTGCCATTTCAGACTTCTATGCTGCAAATCCTCATTACAAAACTAGGCTCCGATTCTATTACAAAGATTCTAAAGGAGATGCTGTTGGAGCAGCTGCTGCAGGTACTCTCTCTCTCTCTCTCTCAGGGCTAGGGTTTTATATTAGCACAGCTACTCGGATCTCGACTCGATAAACACTTGTTTGAGCTTGTTTAGTGAATCTCGTTAATTGAAACAAGTCAAACTTGAGTTTTGTGGTATTCGACTCGTGAGCAAGCTCGTTACCAAGAACAATAACAAATATGAAATTATTAGTTTATAAAACTTATATTTGTATTCTTTTAGTGATAAGTATAATAAGCCTTTTATATACATTTTTTTATTTAAAAGAAAAAGAATGTATTTTGGTGAATATTATATCTTTGTACTTAATTGATTTATTTTTAATAGAAAATAATAATTATTTAAAATTATATCTATATTTAAAAGGTTTGTTAGAGCTTGATTAAGTCCATGAACCTTTAAGTATTCAATAATAAAGTTTGAAGATGGACTCGATATTGAACAAATCAAACATGAACACAATAATATTTGATTTGATTATACCCGTACTTAGGATTGGTCCTGAGGGCGGACTGGAGGGGCAACCGCCCTAGGGCCCTTCATTTTTTCAGAACTCTTCATTTTTTGGGTCCCATCTTTTTCATCCCATTAAATATATATTAAAAAAATTATGTCTATGACTTTTTTATTTTTTTACTTTAATAACAATTTTAATTTTTTATACATCAATTTTGTGGCTCCAACTCAACTTTCATTGACCGAATCTATTCTGATTATGTAGTGCATGACTGGACGCATTCCTATCACATGATTTCTATACTATTTTATGCTTTCTTGCATCACAAAGATGAGTTCACCGGTAGTGAGATTGGGGAATACATATTTTCTGTATTTTATAAATTACTCCATCAAAAATTAATTTTTTTTATTGAAGATATTCTGTTAATTACTTGCCTTGCTACTTAAACCAATAACATTGGTATGCAACAAAATATCAATTTTTATTCAAGTTTAGCTTTTAACCCCCAACTATTTTATGTTTCATATTCTTAAATATACATGTCAATTATTTAAGTTGAACTTTTGCTCAAGTATGTTATTTTTTGTAACCAAGTTTAATATATTATTACTCTTAATATATCAAAATTATGATTTGCTCGACCATGATGATTCGATAATATAACTTTTTTACTTATTTTTAGTCTGATTCTCTACACTTACAAATTCATCGATTTAAAACCATTTGTTCCGCAATAATTTAGGATCCCGGATATGCCAGATTTTATCCTCCCCCTCTCTCCCTCATATATTTTCTTGAACGTGAAATGCAGCTCTAGACTTACTAAAGAATGTGGAAGTGGAAGCCATAATAGGCCCCTTGACCTCTGTCCAAGCAAACTTCATCATAAATCTTGGAGACAAAGCTCATGTTCCCATCATTACCTTCTCTGCAACAAGCCCATCTCTCTCCTCCATCCCAACTCCATACTTCATCCGTGCAGCTCTCAGTGATCACCACCAAGTAGAAGCCATAACTGCACTCATCAAAGCCTTTGGATGGAGAGAAGTCACCCCCATTTACATGGACAACGAATTCGGCGAAGGGATCATACCTTACCTAACTGAGTCTTTGGAAAAAGTTAACGCACATGTCCATTACAGAAGTGTCATCCCATCACTAGCAACAGATGATCGCCTCATTGCAGAGCTCTATAAACTGATGACAATGCAAACTAGAGTTTTTGTGGTTCACATGTTTGCTGGGCTTGCCACTCGTCTCTTCGCTAAGGCGAAGGTGGTGGGAATGATGAGTGAGGACTATGTTTGGATCATAACTGATGGCATAGCTAATGAATTGGGCTCGTTCAATCGATCTGTTTTAGAGTCGATGCTGGGAGTGATCGCAGTGAGGCCTTATTTTCCGGATAGTAAAGAGTTTGAAGAATTCATGATCAAGTACAAGAAGAGGCATATTAGTCCAGATTTGAACATATATGGATTGTGGGCTCATGACTCAGTTATTGCACTAGCTATGGCAGCAGAGAAAGCAGGACTAACAAATCTTGGATATGAAACAAGAAATTTTGTAACAAATTCTACTGATCTTGAAGCCTTCGGAGTTTCCATTAATGGGCCGAAGCTCATTCGGGCTATGTCGAAAACAGCATTCAAAGGGCTTGCTGGAGAGTTTCAGCTAGTTGATGGGCAACTTCAGTCCCCTCCTTATCAGATAGTGAATGTGGTTGGCCCAGCCGCAAGAGTTGTAGGATATTGGACTAAAGAAAATGGGATCATTCAAGAATTGAAATTCAACAATACCACATACTCAACTTCAAGAACTAATTTGAGGACTATCATTTGGCCTGGAGACAGGACAGCTCCACCTAAGGGATGGGTTATCCCCACAAACGGCAAGAAACTGCGCGTTGGAGTGCCGGTGAAGGATGGCTATACCGAATTTATTAAGTTCAATTGGAACCCTGACAACTCAACACAAGTTGAAGGGTACTGCATTGATGTTTTTGATGCTGTAATGGCAGCTCTTCCTAGTGGAGTCCCATATGAGTATGTCCCATTTGCATCACATGATCATAAAAGTGGTGGCACTCACAATGATCTGGCCTATCAAGTTTATCTTGGAGTAAGTTTAGTAGTAATCGTATTATCATCTCTGAACTGTTTTCTTCTAACTAGAGTAATATTGTCGATATATAGGACCTGAAAGATGAATTTTCAATTCAGGACCTAAAAGATGCTTAAATTCTTAATCTAGGGCCTGAATCTTAAGTCCTGAATTGAGAATTGATGATCTTCCAGGGTCGAGATTGAAAATTTTAGAAATTTTTCAGGTCCTGGATTGAGAATTTTGGGATCTTTTGGGTTCTGAATGGAGAACTAAATCATCTTTTGGGTCCTAAATTAAGAGTACTCTCTTTTTTTTTTCCTCTTGTTTTCAGAATTTTGATGCTGTTGCTGGGGATGTGACCATTGTAGCAAATAGGTCACAGTTTGTGGACTTCACTCTGCCTTTCACAGAGTCTGGTGTTTCAATGGTTGTGCCAGTGAAAGATTACAAAAAGGGGACTGCATGGGTTTTCTTGAAGCCACTCACATGGCAACTCTGGCTCACAAGCTTCTCCTCATTTGTGTTCATGGGGTTCTTGATTTGGATTCTCGAACACCGAATCAATGAAGATTTCCGCGGCCCTCCTTCTCATCAGATTGGCACAGTCTTCTGGTTCGCCTTCTCAACCATGGTCTTTGCTCACAGTAAGTTCTACAACAAAAATTTTTACGTAGCAGGTGTGCATTAATTTCCTTTAAAGTTCATGGTAGAAGATTTGGTTTGTTTCTTTCGAAAACTATTACGGTTATAAACGGCTCGTTATTTTATCTATTAACATATTTATTTGGACTATGTTATTTAGTAAATATTTTCCTTATATTTAGCCTATCTAAAATTATAAAGAAGGTAAAACTGATAATGTACATTTCAGTTTAGACGCGTTCCTTGTTCCCAGAAATGGGGGGCGTTACAGATTGGTATAATTGCAGATTCTAACTTATACCTTGGAAATGTTATAGAGGAGAGAGTGATGAGCAACTTGGCAAGATTTGTGATGATAATTTGGTTCTTGGTGGTGCTCATACTGACTCAGAGCTACACGGCGAGCCTTACATCGATGCTGACAGTCGAGAAATTGCAGCCGACCGTGACAGACGTGAACGAGCTTATCAGGAACAAGGCATATGTGGGATATCAAGATGGATCATTCATGTTTGGGCAACTAAAGAGAATGAACTTTGATGAATCAAGACTTGTAGTGTACAACTCCGCTGAGGAATGTCATGGACTTTTCTTAAAAGGGAGTGGAAGCGGAGGCATAGCTGCTGCTTTTGATGAGATACCGTATATACAGCTTTTCCTTGCCAAATACTGCTCAAAATACACCATGGTTGGCCCTACATATAAGACTGATGGCTTTGCATTTGTGAGTAGCCTCACACTCTTAGGCCTTTGTATACACCACTCCGTGTTCGTTTATGATACGCATTTGATAGTGATTTAGATTTTCCTATTGAGTCGATTTAGAGATTTATGGTTATTTCCTTTATTGAGTCATTGATTTTCCTGATTTGGTTATTTCCTTATCGAGTTAGTTATTTCATTCTTTGAGTCATTAGTCTTTTTTGAAGCATGTCTTTTAGAGTTAGAATTGAGGGACAGACAATGAGTCTGTAATCATTAGTACTTTTTCAAATCATATTAAAGTTAATCTATTTGCAATCAATCTCCAATTGCCTGTGTATCACATCACAAAGACGAAGGTACGAGTACCTGTTCGTAAGCAAAGGTGGAAACGCATTTTTCCTTGAGCAAAGCACTAACCAAGAACACTATTTCCTTTATTGAGTCAGTTATTTTCCTAGTTTAGTTATTTCCTTATCGAGTTAGTTATTTCCATCACTAAGTCATATTTTCCGTCCTATTAATAGGAGTCATTAGTCTTAGTTTGAAGCATGTTTCAATTTATATTAAAGTTATTCTATCTCCAATCAATCTTCAATTGGGCGCGTGTCAATTTCTCATTTCCCATTTCGACCCTCAGGTCTTCCCCATCGGTTCCCCTCTCGTTCCCGATGTCTCAAGGGCAATCCTCAACATAACGGAAGGCGAAAAGATGATGCAGATTGAGAAGAAATGGCTTGGCGAAAAGGATAAATGTGCAAAATCCACAAACTTGGTTTCATCAAATAGTTTGGGGCTTGAGAGCTTCTGGGGCCTGTTTATGATTGTGGGAATCGCTGCATTTTCAGTCCTTTCCATGTATGCGGTCATGTTCTTGCATGAACACTGGCACGTGGTAACAGATTCAGACCAAGAATCCACATTCTTGAGCAAGATTTTAGAGCTGAGACAAAGGTTTGATAGCAGGGATCTTAGCTCTCACACTTTCAGGAAGAGTTGTCTGAAGGAGAGAAACTGTGGTGATGGCGAAGAAAAGGAGAAAGATATGCAAGAAAGCTCGCATAGTTTTTCGCCGACTTCTCTGCAGACTAATAGCCCAGCTATTGCAAGTGCAGTTTTCTATGATTATGCGGAGGAAAGAGAAGCATAGTCTAAAGGGAAGACATCTATTGACAGAATTGCTTCAGACAACCTTCTTTGCTGCAGATAGTGTCTCACTTCTATTTCCATGCACATGTATATGCAGTTATAGAATTGGGAAAATTATATAAGGCATGATTTTGAATGATGAAATTAGCCCTGTGACATTGACAAAGAGAGATGACAGTCTGATTGCTTTGAAATTTTATTTGAGGTACTGCATTATCCTGTTTCTCCAAATATTGTGATGTGCAGATATAATGTTTGACTAGAAAAATTAGGCTGCGAAACAGTGATGTTAGAACTGTTAGAAATTTTAATTAATTTCTAAGGTTAGATTCATATATTTTAGGTAATTGATAATTGGATCAGGATTCTCTGTCGTGCACTCAGCACAGCAAGGGGTGTTGTGTTGCATACGACAATACAAAGTGTTGTATGTGATATGCATATGTTTGTATTGCCGTATGCAAAGCTTTATGCTGTCATTTGTAGCCCAGCACCCTTGATTGTGCTAAATGCAAAGCAGAAGATCATAATCCTTGATAATTGCTATTGTTGTACACACAATGATGATTAGTGTAATATTGAGAAAGCTATTATCGAGTGTAAATCCTTCCATGCCAATTTGTTTAAAATTCAAGTATTTGATATGTCATGTATATTTGTAAAAGAAAGGGGTTTCTTTTAATAATTGGAAAAGTGTCACTTTCAGCATATGACTCTTTTATCGGAACCATTTTCTCTCTCCTGGTGGTTTTGTCTTTTGCGTTCGAACAAAACAAGTTCTTATATCATCAAAGAACATATTTTTGTGTTATGGATTTGATATCGGAAAACACATATGTTATGAGTTCGGGCATTCAATTGTCGTGATGGATCCTTCAAGTAAGTTTTTCGATTCTTTCTCCATATCCTTTAGTATTATTTCATAATTGTTGAATTGGATAACTTCTATTAGGATCCTCATTTGTTAATTACTTCCGCATTAGGTCTTGATTAACAAAAACTTTTCCAACTCATTGATTTTATATACAAGATGTTTACATTCAGGGGCGGACCAATTCACGGGTAGCCGGGGTCGGCCGACCCCATGATCCCGGCTGTCCCACAACGAGTAGGCATAAGTATATATATGACTGTATTCTTTCTTTGCCTTGATGCTACCGACGAAGAACAGAAAGTAAAAATATGGGAAGGATAAATATTTAATTCCTGGAAGGAAGATAAACTGGGACTCACTATGAATCGAGAAAAATTAAAAGGATAATAAATTTTTCACGGTTTTCAGTTAGAGCATCTGGTTTTTAAGGTAATCATATCGTCTGCCTACGTACACAAACAATCTCAACCCCGCGAGATTTGAACTCTGTGTCTACCCCTGTTTAGTTTCATAGGTATTACTGCTGCTGATGATGCGGCAAACATTGCTTTAAGTTGTGGAAAGTAACTGGTTTTTTTTATACAAATGAATCCATACCGTTCGCAAAATAATCATCAGCATTCTCAGATAATGCATTTGCTGTCATCTGCAGAAAATCGATCTATTTTATCGATGGAAAATGGAGAAACATGTGTTACGAGTTTTTTTGTTGTTGCAGCAAACTGAGCGCAAAAACCCCGTGTTCATTTCCCAACATCAAATTACAGGAGTTCAATAACTTTTTCTTTTTTTTTTTTTCTCTAGGAAATTATAAGAGATACCATTGCAAGATGATTAAATAAACACCATATGGATATACCAATGGACAAACTACTTAGAAGAGAAGAAATTGGATTAATTTATTTTTGTTCTTCATATATGAATGACAAGGTCTCATTAGAAAATCGTGCAAACGTGAGAAAATAAATTCCCAGCGACCCAGAATTGAAACGTCGTGGGATCGGACAGTACGTCGATACTCGATAGACAATAGATAGCAACGACAATGAATCTTAGGTCTTTCTTTTTGTATCCTAAACCCTTTTAAGCAGGGGGATTCAAGCGTGTGAAAGACCAAATTCAAATAGGTGTGGTCGACACTTGTTTCTAAATAAAAATGCATGTGTAAATACTTGATAAGCAACACATTCACTACATGTATTAATTAATACAGATAAATCATTAAATTGATAGAAATAAATCATACTTTCAATAAAAGAAAAATTTTATAAAAATTCATTCCCATTAATTATTATATTTATCAATCATCATAATAGAGTAACACCATTGTGTAATACAGGATCTCAACTGCATTATAAGAGGTTAATTTTACTCATATGAGTTGAAAAGTCGGCATTGCACATTATAAAAATATATCATCGATCAACAATTTTATAAAAGCATATATCGAAATCTATCGAGAAATATCAATTAATCATACAAATGATTTGACAATCGAAATTTATGTCCTCGATGTAATTTAAAACAGTGAAATAATTTTTCAAAATTAAGAAAAATAAAAGAAAAGAATTTTTTGTTTGAGTTGAAAAGAAAAACCAATTTCAGAATTTGAGAAAGTGGTACGTATCGACATTCTGCAAATTGAATAAAATAGATGTAGTATGCAACAATAAATTAATTTTTTATATTAATCTTTATTATTTTTACAATGTTCTTATATACTTTAAAGTCAGGGCCGGCCCTCACGGCTCTGTCCGGAGCCCCCAAAAAATTGGAGCCTCAAATTTTTATAGGCTCGATATTAATAGTAGTAAAAAAATTGCACATGCTAATTTTTGGGATCATGAGAAACAATGCAAATTTCTTTAAGTCTCAAATATTTAGTTCAATAGCAATGGAAAAAAAAAAATTAGCCAGCATAGCAAGGGGAATGAAACACCCGCTCAAAACAAGAATTTTAATTAACAAAAAAATTTGAAAGCATTGTACAGGAGAAAGAAAAAAAAAACATTTAGGACCTTTTTTATCATTTGACCATGAACCCTAAATTTCTCAAGGTTGGCCCTGTTTAAAGTTCATTATTGTTTAATTTCAAAATTAAAAATAAAATTATCCCTCGCCCCAGTGGTGGACACCCACGTATAAATAATTGTTGAACGAGAGAGGAAAAAAAATTAAAAATAAAATTACGAAATTTCAAACAATTTGCGGGCCTTCACGATAAGTACATATCATGATAACGCCAAATTACAGTTCCTTAAAAAGGGCAAGATAACGAGAAATTACAAACTGCACCTTTCCCGCAGAAACCCTAAAGCCCAGTAATTCACAGCTTGGGATTTTATATATCCGCGTCGAGGTCCTCAGCCGCCGGAAAACGGAGGACGTTGGTGGCGCTGCCGAGTGTTTTGATCAGTGCGGCGGCCGTCAAATACTGGTAGGCGCCGCTAATTACATGTTAATTGCGTTTATTATATAATCGCCATATTTATGTCGAGCATTATTCTTTATTCCTTTGTTGAATGATGTAATAGTTGTGTGCTCATAACCATGGAGTGTCATCATATATTGTCAAACTGGTTTTCTAAATTTTGAAATTATCTCTGTCATTTTCATCAACTAATTTTACCCAATAAATTATTCTGTTACTGAATATCCACCACTTTGAGTTGGGGGTGCAAGTAACTATTTCCAATTGATTTGATGGCTTTGCAGTAAAATATTATAAAATTTATGAAAGTTTGTAAAAAGTAAAATTTAATAAATAAGTCTATATATATATAGAAGTGCATGCATGTATATATATATATATATATATATGGAGTGCATCATATAAGAAAAGATCCTTCCATAGGAAATAAGAATAAATATGAGTAATACGGTTGAGATTGTTTCTCTTTTCAGCATGTGTTATAACTGTGTGCTTGATCTCAATCGTATGTGACTAAGATTCATTCATATTTCTTATGGCATGATTTGTACTACAAGATCTAAACCCTATATATAGAGAGAGAATGGATCAAGTAAGAGTAAATAAATTTGTGAGAAATAAAAATGCTTAATGACCATGAGATCTGATATAATCTACAATTATGATAGTGATAATTTATTTCATATATTCAATCTTTTTAAGAGCGTGGGGTATTTGGGGGAGAGGGGATTATGCGGTTATGGATAATCCCTTTAATCAAAGGTTTGATCAACACGTTTGTTCAATTTATTTTTATTTTCTTTTCTTATCTTATTTTGGTGTTTTTTTCCCTTAGAATTTCATTTATTGAAGCGACGCGTAGATTGAATTTTTGTTTGTCAAACGATCATAAGACATTCATGTACATTTAATATTTATTTTGTTTAACTTTTTATTTTTCCAGTAAGCATTTTTCTTTTACTTGATAAAATATTCAAATTAATATAAGAAATCATAAGAAACTAAAAGAAATATTCCATACCCGTTTACACTTTTGTTTATGCTTTTTCTTTGTATATTTCATGCTTTTGTTTTTTTTTTTTGTTGATATAATTCTAAATACTAACCTTTAAAAGACTCGTAAAATAACTATAAAAATCAATAAAATAAAAGAAAACTTAGGCTTTAGGTTTATTTTTTCGTGCTTGTTTTTATTTCTGTTTATATTTTTTCTTATTTCATTTCTATGAGTTTTTTTTTATCTTGATATTATTCTAATAAAACATTTGATATGCGTGCTTTATACTTTGTTAGCATAAACTTTTTCTATTATACTCTTACACTTATATATTTCAGTGTTGGAACCAATTTAAAACAAAAAAAAAAAAAGAAAAATACTTTATTAGGCTTCATTGCTCATGTTTTTCGGTATTTTTCTTTTATGCTTTTTCTCATTCTGTTTCATGCTTTGTATTTTTTTACATTAATATACTTCGTTCGTGCTTTTTACTTTGTTTTTTCTTTAAGTAAATGCTTTCTACTTTGCCAGTTCATATTTTTCCTTCATTTCTATGCTTGTTTGGATTTATTTGTGCTTTTCCTTATTTTTTATTTCATGCTTTTTGTTAATTTGACATAATAATAATAATAACAACAACAACAACAACAACAATATATTATTATTATTATTATTAATTTTCCCCCTAAAAAATAATAATGTAATGTATTTTTTACTATCATATTTATATAATACAAAAGTATGAGATTACAAATAATACAATATTGTTAAATAAAATTTGCAAAATAATAAAACCATGGACATGTTGATGCAGTCAAAATTTAATAGGCAATAGTTTAAGATTAGATTTGCATACAGAAAAATACGAATGAAATTAGAAAAATCAGAAAGATTTGTGATATGCAACATTTACGAAATAAAAAACGTGGGTTAGGAGAAACACCCACAAATCTATGAATTAGTTTCCATTTTTTGAGGGGTTTGATTACATATTTGACAACCATGGAGGATTTAAAATATATTATTATGACATTTATGCCTTTCAATATTAATTATCTATCTATATAATAAAGTTAAGTAGTCTATTTACTATTCATTTGGAGAGAAAATTCCTTCCATTTTCAATCACATGCATGCAAAGTAAATATGTATTTTATATTAAAGGTGGCGAATTGTGCACTATTCATTTTCCTCCCATAAACATCAAATCACAATTAATATTATTTTTTAATTTATTTGTTAATCTATTGCACCACCACTAATATTATTTTATTTACTAATATATATATATACACACATACTATCTCTATTTTTAATTTATTCTATTTGCTAATCCATCTTTATGTATCTATAGGTATATTATCTTTTCGGGTAATTATGATTGGTTAAAATTTGCAAGTTATTTAAGTGATTTGAATAATTTTAAATACTTCATTTAGTGATAAGAATAATGAAAATAAACATTAAATTTAAATGTGAAAAT
>AYJT01003197.1:0-18577 GCA_001278415.1 Ocimum tenuiflorum | reverse complement strand
TTATTATTATTATTATTATTATTATTATAACTTCATGCCACCTTGCATAATTTAGACCAAAATATTGTTTAGTACGTAAAGGTACATCCACGCGGTCCGCGACAATGATTCATAATTATTGTTATCAAAATAGTATTATTATTTAATTTATCGTTGACCGTTACAATTTCTTAATTGAGGGGTAGATGAGGTGGGGATGTCAAGCCATGAGTTATTAAGCCATGAGAGAAGAACTACATATTCTTTAATGAAGCTTACTCATAATTGAAGATCTTCGCTTAAACCCTTCAAATATTTTATACAAATCAATCTATTTATTCGACCCGTCTAAAAGAATAGAATAAAATTGAATCAAATGAATAGACTGGTCCGTCTAAATCATTTAGACGGTCTAACTATTTAGCGGTGTATTTTGGATAGCTCAATTTATAAAGATTAATAAAAATGATACGAGATAATGACTTCTAAATTATGAGGCTGTCAACTTCATTAATTAGACTATATTAAATAACATGGCTGGTTGACCTCAAAGTTTCAGGATGCATTTTATCAATAATGAATTCTTCTAAAAATTATGTGACTGCTTTAAGTAAAGTTTTTATCGTTAAAATAATCACACAGGTCTATTTGTCTTAATAATATTAAGGTCAAATATTTGTAATAAGATCATTTCCATGTATTGAAATGTTATCAACAGTAAATGATATAAAAAATTAATATAATTACTTTTTTTGGGTTTTGTACTACTGTAAAATTATTATTGAATATATTTTCTTTTATACTAAAACCCAGTCTTTACAAAGATGATCCGTTTTATTTATTGAGTTATCAACAAAACTTTGTCCAAGTGCGCAATTGAATATCCAAATCCCTTCCAATCAACATGTTTATTACTATTGTAGTACAAAATACATGTAAAGATTAAGTGTAATAGGCAAGTTGAATGCAACATACACAATGCAAGAAATTGATTGAGCAATATTCAATATATAAATATTAATATGTGCATTCATGTGAAGAACGAATAAATTCATCGCAAAGACCCACAACGAGTATACACCTTGTTATCTTGTGGTTAAAGAACACATTTTCGAATCTCATCACCTCCTCTATATATCGAGCTTATCATCACATTGACATGTATATCTTACCTCTCATTTATAGTTTGTATGATGACATATGGGGACCGAGCTTACTTAATGCCCACATTGAATAAGTTAACAGCTTATGTAAAGGAATTTGGATCCTCAAATGTGCACTTAATACATCAAAGAGTGTTGTGGTGCATTCTACAATACAAAATTATGTATTCGGCCGTATAAATTTGTGTATTCCGTCATAATAGGCAGTAATATAAGTTGCATGACTTTGCAAGGCAGAATGCATGAGATTTTACTATAAAATACCTTGCAATACTTCCTATTGTGCTAGGTGCATAACAAAGGATCCAAATCCCACGTAAAGGTTAAATAACATTGATGACATGAAGCTCATGTTTTGAAAATTAAATGTAAAGGTGTATATAATATTCTTTTTAATGAAAATAGTAATACAACTGTCACATTCCAAAGCCCTTCCACTCTCTCTCCATATATATAATGGTGACCCATGCTTTTAATAATTTTTACAATGAATGAATTAGTTCATTGATTCTCTTCTTGATGGCTTCCACATTAAAACTTGACTTGGAATGACTTAAAAAGGAAAAGGCATGGCTAAAATTCATGCATCTAAGAACTTAAAAATTAATTTTATTCCCTTCCATTAGAAGAATTCAACACTTAATCATAAGACCCTACATCACAGTATCAACTATCACATGTTGCTGACAAATGGTGTTACAATCAAGACATTAATTTAATTTAGAAATGCTGTCCAGGGTGGCTGCATACAGATTTGAATTTATAATCTAATTTTCATTTCCAGTATTTCATAATCAATATTAAACTTAGCTTCTTTTATATACGTGGTTGTGTGTGTGTATATTAATGTATGCATATATTTCAATGATTAGAAAAAATGATCTGATCTGAAGAAAGCAACTGGTTTCGTTCATGAATCTATGTTGTACTGTACAATCAGTTCAGAAAATTTGTTTCTTTTGGTTAATAAATTATGATTTAGATCCTTAATCATAGATTTAAACTCCCAATGATATATCTGAACACATAAACCAGTCAGATATCTGAGGGTTGAACACTTTAACTATGTCTTAGATTTTGTGCATGTCATATTCTAATCATAATAATATCTCATGTCCTCCAATAATATATATGTTCACGTTTAAAAAATAATCATTCTTCCATAATATTAAGTCCATTATTATTATTATGTATTAAATAACACATTATTATCATATAAATTAATTATTATGAACTCACAAACAATGATAAATTTATTGGATAAAATGATTCAACATAATAATAATTTATTTATACTTAATAATACAACATGTAGCGAGTTATCATGTTATTACAAGAGGAATGATTATTATTTGAATATGATTGTGTTAGGTGGGTTTAAAGAGTTAAATAAGAATAATTCATAAATTTAATAGACCTTTCTCGGGACCTTGACGAAATCTCTAAATCTAAAATTAAATTTTTCATAGCTTTTGGTCCGCTATCCAATTTTCCTACCCCCAAAGGGAAAACAACTATTATTTTCTTATAAATTGTATTAATTCATATACAAAATTATAATAGTTACTCAAATTCATTATTATTTTTAACTAATCTGACAAAGTTAATTAAAAGAATTATTATATAGATATTAGTTTACAATATAAAATATAGGTTTTACAAAATTAATAATTTCATATTTCATGCTAATTCTAATTAGTGAGCATGTTATCTAACTCACGAGTTGAATATTGTAAATTTAAGTTTGACAAGTTTAGTTAATGAGCCTAACTAGACAAGTTTATATGAATTTTTACTAAATCGAGATCTAAATAATTCACGAATAACTCAACTCATTTACCACCCTACTTGCATTAGGGTTTGTTTTGAACTAGACTAAAGGGAACCAAATTTATGAAACCTATCCAATGGCAAAGGTTCTTGTCACTTTTTTTTAATTTTAATTACATTTTCTTTTGAATACTTTATACTTTCATATTTGTTTATGCATAGTCAGCGCATCAAATAATATGGATTTTACATTATCATCGTATTTTAATAATTTGGTAACCGGAAAAACTATTTTTTGCTTGTGCATTCATTTTGCGTGGGTGGTTTATATGGTCTTGAATTGCATAAAGTTTTTATATCTTCCATGTATATATGTAGATGGCGCGCTGTAATCGACAAACACAACACGAAATATTCACCAATATGTTTACAAAATATAAAGTGCTACAATCAATTTTGCCGGAAATCAGCATTAATAATCACTATATTCTTTTTTCTTTTTTTAAACAGAAAGAGCAATTTTATTATGACTATCCAAATCTGCTAATTCAAATGAGCGCATCGGAAAATCTTTGGTCCAAATGATCATGTCGTTACAATCCCAAGCGAGCAAAAAAAAAATGAACAACAGAATTTGTTTCGCGATTTAAAGCATGGGCCAAATCTGGGGGAAAGGTGAGGAGTCATATGCTTTCTTCGCACAAGGTTCACAAAGACCAACCCCGTAAAAGCCTGCAAGGATCTTCGCTTCCAAGATATTAGATATCCTCTGAAGTTTCGCACATAAGACTGCACTTCCTCACACAACCAAATGCAAAATCATCCACTTGATTTGATTTCCATGAAAATTTCTTAAATTTTTTCTTTTAACTGAATGGGAATTTAACCTAGATGTGAGACATAAGACATGTCCAAGAGTCTTAAAATGCTCCTGAAAACACAATATTGCTTAGTACTTAGGTATTCCAAAACTTTAATATTCTTTTACTATCAAGGACAAATGAAATATTATATATATATATTCGGAATATAAGAATAATCGCACAAATCTCTGACAACTAAAGTTGTCCAAACCGCTCAACTTGATTTCCATCCTGTTGGCAGCTTATTCTTGATTTGCATGTCCAAACATGAAACAAAATATGACATCAAATTTCTTTGCATACTAACAAGACATCAGTCATAGCAACCACCATATTTGCTCACACCATAGGATCAGAGGTGACAAAATACTCTCCAACAGCATTATTTTGTGGTCTAGTAGGCCTAATGCATCAAAAAAGGGACCACCAATAACCTTTCTGCCCAATCCTAATCTGCGTATGAACAGGAGGTATTCCGTTAAATTGTCCAAATAACTTAGACGGTTCAATCTATTTATTTGACCCGACCCTACTCTATTCATTTGAATTTTGGCTACGGAAGTGTATTATTTAAACCTATTTAAATCATTTAGGTGGTCTAACATAAAACTTTTGTTGTGTATGAATGCACTAAAACATACTCTTATTTGACATCGTCGAGTATCATTTTCTACAATCAAGGTCAAATTAAGCTTCTGGTGAATAACACTGATACAAACGAGAGTAATAATAAAAATTCAAATGATAAAGCCACTCATGTTTAGATGAGTTGACATTCTCCACCTCTAAGTAGGTGAAATACCAATATTCAAATTCCCCCACCCCATATCCCCCTACTAAAAATAAAACTGAAACTTGAATAAATCAGACATAACTCTGTTCAAAAACCATTCACCAGAATACATTTTTCATGCCCGAGTCTACGAAAGACTTCAACTATAAATACTAATGTTCATGCAAGAGCCCCTACTCCTAGGTAAGGAAAATAACCGTAGGTAAAACATAACACCGAATCTGAAATCAAATCCAATACCCTAATATGAATATATACCTTTATTCATTTCCTTTGAATATCCTCCTGCCTCATCTCCCTTTGTTCAAACGTATACGGCAGGATAACAGAAGTTCAATAATTCACATATACAGGATATGGTTCCGCACGAACAGTTCCTTCTCTCAGAAGACTGATACACATAAGAAACGAGCAGAGGAAAAGGAACTAGCAATTGTACCATTCCTTTTCTGAAGCAGTTGTATCTGTTACTCGATCAATTAACTGCAGCAAGCTGTTACTACTAATGATGCTGGCACATTTAAAGGTTCCACTATATCAGTTGCTGCTGATGGATGAAGCTGGATAAAGGCGCCTCCGTAACTCTATTTGCAGTTACTCATCCAAAATATTGACATTCTGAAACACAGAAAGATAGTTATGAGCATTAAACTGGTAAACATCTTTTGCGATTGATTTGCTTCATTTCTATAAGTGCGAAGCAACAGCATATAGTCCCCTTCCTTCCCCCAACCAGATTACAATAGGAACATGTCATCCATCTAACTGGAAAGATGACTCGCGTAATTACACAAACTTATTGCAATTTGAGCTGTTTATGAAAACAAAGAACAGCTGAGTAAGTTTCGAACCTTACAAATTGCCCCAAACACCGCGGAGGGGTTGGGTTTTTGGTTGTAAGGTTTAAAACTCACTAGTTTCCCATCTTTTTTTTTTTTTGGTAAATAGGCCAAAACATAGGGGTCTTTTGGTAATTATCGCCAAAAACTCCTCTGCATCAACAAAAATACTAGCTTAATTCATCAATGATCAGGTGCTTCACAGTTATTATAAAACGGATTATTCAAGGATGGGTAAACATTTCGACATGATTCTTTTAACAACTGCCATCTCCATTAATCTTTTCTGTAAATCATTCAGTTTAAGAATGTAAATCCGACAGTAAATTGTCCAATGAAGACACTGTATACGCCATCCTCTTGTCGATGTATCCTATCTAAGATCTTCGACTAAGGATTAAGATACTACTCTTATCAAATCTAAGATCTTCGATGAATTGTACTCATATGAGCATAGAAAAATTAATTCAAGCACCAGTTTTTCTACAAGTATAAAGGATATTACCCTTAACTATTTTTTCAGAATACCTGGCAACTTATCACCCAGCGAGTACAGCAAATTCAACATGTTTGAAATCACGAGCCCTTATGGTTCTCGAAATATATCCTGCTACCACATTACATATTAGGAGAAAAGAAGGAAGGTATCTACCATGGTTGATCCCACTTATAAAACAAGTAGCCTTAAAGATATATTTGAATGAAAACTAAAATATGATGTCAGATTTTAAACAAAACATGAATAATTTTGGACAGAAGGTTAAGGCCTCTTCATGAGTGATTATTGAAAGAGTTGTAAGGAGCAGGAAAAATAATACGATAGTCAACAAGAAATTTATAATTACTGAGAAACTGTATTTAGGCATTTGTGTTATACCTTTAGCAGGAGAACTAATTATTCTGAGAGACCAATTCTTCGGACTCCATAGGAGATGACCAGTACCGTAAGAGAGATTCCACTGTAACTCTCCTTGTGGCACTAAGCATTGAAATGAAAAATCGACAGCCGTCAATTTTGTACTCCTCAAGTGGATTTCTATGCCCGAAAGATCTCAAATTCACCTGTGGACATTACATGCCAGCAAAAATCTAAGGAAGTGCTGTAATTGAAATCAAAAGAAAAAATATATCAGGTGAACTGACAAGCATACCGCTGAATTAAGCCTGTTCATGTTCACGAGATGATCCCTCCAGAAGGAATCAAGAGTTTTAAGAAGAACTGCCCTCTAAATGAACAGACAAAAAACAAATTTATAGTGGGGTTAAAGAAAACAAACAAAAAAGAGACTCGTGAAGAAGGTTGAGGTCAGGAGCAATAATACACAAAAGGTGCAAACTCAACAGTTTTAAGTTATAATCAAATTGTCTAAAGTATTGCTTTAGAATAAAATAATTCTGACAGAAAAACTATAGAAAATAATATGACAAAGCATATCAGCATTATATTGAACTTAAACTACAGAGAGAACTTCACCTAAATATTGTGGAGACATTATTTTTGTAGACTTCAACTGCATACAAAAACATATGAGTGGTATAAAAGACTAAGGATGCAAGTGCATAGAAAATCGAGCTAATTTGGGTAAAAGAAAACGAAAATATAGAACCAGCATCAGTTGATAGTAAGTCAAGCAGATTCTCACAAACATATTCAAACTACTTCCAATATGCAACAGAATGTACGTACCTCAATTTCCTTCACATAAGCACTATTATAGCCTGAGTCTTGAATAACATCTAGGTATGAAGCAATCAGAAAGTCTCCAAGGTACTTGCAAAGTAGGTTAACAGATGATCTGAATTTCCCATCTCTAGTAGAAGCCATAAACTCAGTGAGTAAAATATGCATTAGATAGTCCCAATGCCATGTGAAAATATATAATGCAGAAAACATACTTTATTGAATCATCGGAACATATTATTAGCCACCGTTTCAATGATGCGCTTTTCATGCGAATGCCTCGAAAGGAATTTGGAGGTTTAGGCAAAGTTGGAAGGTGAAACTCGTCAATGTCAACGGAACTCAATGTATGAGCTTGTATGAGTGAATGCAGCATATTTTCCTCAGTAATCCCTGCAAATGAGTCTACAGATAGTCCAAGGATTTAGTTAAATGGACAGCACTATCAGATGAGAGTATATGGAGGAACAAAATCAAATTAGCAGAGATAGTAGAAACAGCGCACCATTTAACACATTTCCAGAAATTCCGATAAATTCCTTTAAGATTCTTCCTAACTTCCAGCTGCTTGGATGCTATAACATTCACATTACAGTTATAGACAAATGAAATTTCTGTTAAATATACAAACTAAACAAATCTTTTGGAAGGAAGTTTATAACCTTTGTTGGATCCACATTCTTGAAAATAATTTCAGATGTCACTGCTTGCATGTACCTAAAGACAAAACTTATCAAAATTATGTGATTCTTATCCGATGGGTGGCATCATGATAAATAACTTTATACATGTGACCAAACAGGATTCTGAGTGTGGTTTCTTAATATCAGCGGAACGTTCTGAAAACATCTTACAACTGGGCAAAATATCATTATACTGATAGTAGTTTTCTTCTAAGAAAATCAATTTATAATACTCAAATGCCTACTGGAGGTAGATTGGCTCAATACAAAATGAATGGGGATCTACTTTAGGCATTACACAACAACCAAATATATGAAAGTTAAAGGAACTCACTGGAAAATATGCTGAGAGTAACTGTCAGAATCGCCAGTTAAAATTAATTGGCGGAGATCATAGACATGCTTCCTTTGCACCTGTGAAGCCAACAAGAATAAGCCAAATACATCATCTGAGAATTAATGGGAATATCATTTCAGTCAGGAGATAAAAATAGTAAGAATATAATCTACCATATGTGCTCAGATATAAATTGAAGACAGTCTCTAGCTTTCCAATCAAATATAAATATATAATTTTGTAAAAGTAATAGATCTGAAACTTGTATATGCTAGAAAGTAACATGATACCTCTAAAACTTCATCAAACTCGATGAGACTCTTCCTTATCCTAAAGAAGAACTTTTCAGCACTAATTTGCAGATTTGAAAGCTGAAAAGCAATATTGAAGGATTATAAACATGGACTCACAAATGCACATCAATGCCAATAATATATTGAATGTAAGGGATTGGGACCACAATGATAATCATAGCCACTACATACCTGTTTCATGATAGACGGACCAACTATGGGGACATCCTCATCATCTGTGAGTCTGGATATAAGATTTACTGCCCACTCAGTGTCGAAATTGAACTTCTGAAATATCTCATCCTGCATGCTGTTTGGTAATCACCAGAGAAAAGTAATGAGGCAATGTAACACAACCAGAAATTTTAAAATATAATACAGGTGGAATTCGAACACCAATTGATAGATCAATGGCCAAACTATGGGCAAAAAACTGCTGCCACGATACAGAATCAATTGGAATCAATGTTAATTTGGAATGAAATACAAAATCCGATAGTTAATTTTTAACTGATACAAAGGCAATAAGGTGATGGCAGGGAGAGAAGTGTAGTGGATGGCTGTAATTACAATTTGGAACACTTCATTTTGTAAGTCTCACGTAAAGGTTTTAATGACTATATATGTTCAAATATCAGCAAAAGTCAACAACTAAACTTGATTATACCTCACCACAAATCGTGTCGATCCAGGATCCCCTTGTCTCCCAGCTCTGCCTCGAAGCTAATCACGCAAATCATATCATACTTTTAATGCATAGCCAATGGAACAACAAAATATGATGATTTGTGAAGGGAAGCAAAATTCTTATAGTTAAAAAATTACAATAGATAGTGTTTTTTTCACTTTTCCCCACTAAATCTTGAAATTCATATTCCTTGAAGAGTTGCAGATTGGAGAAATATCATTTTGGTCTCCAATACTACATAAACAAATTGCCTCCCAGAACAAATAAAAAAAAATACCTGGTTATCAATCCTCCTAGACTCGTGTAGAGAAGTTCCAATCACATGAAGACCTCCAAGCCTTTTCACCTCTAGCCCTTCGTTGAAACAGTGAGATTCATAGTCCTTCAGAATTGACAGATAAGCAAGTGCTATACATGGGCCAAGAGGATACATCTCCGTCTGTTCATCGACAAGCTTCTGCAACTCTGATGATCCCATTGACTGGCTCATCTCGATGGAATCCACAATCAGTTTTCTTGCCTCATCATAAGTCCACTTCTTACCCTCGCTTTTGCGAACATATTTAGCTGAACTTTTAACAGAAAAATGTTAAAGAATATTACTTGAATGAGTAAAGCAAACACAGAGCTGAGATTTAGTCTAATTGTCCTCTACATGTACATTTGCCTTTTCTCTTGCAAAGATTTGTGCGTTTCAAATTTAAAAGTAAGAGTGTAGATGATACTAACACATAAGTTTAGCCTTGGCTAGTGAGCCTAATGATGATGGTCCAACCTTCACCTTAGATAAAACCTGCACCAAGAAACGTACTTAGGGGATGGTATGAAAATCATTATTTTCTATGTTGCATCATAGTAAAATCAGTAATCACCACTCCTGAAGTTTGCTCTGAATTAATTTCAACATCAGGAACATTGTCTGTGAGAGCTGAAAGTAATTTATCCTCCAGAATTTCTTTAGCGAGCATCTGACATTGAGACAATGCAATTGTAAACTGTTTATCGAAAGCATCACACTTTTTGCAATTACGACATCTGGTGAAAAGAACCAGCAAAAAAGGTCCAAAGTTTCCTCCCAAAAAGAATAGCATACTACACTCTGATCATAACATCAAAGTAAGTTCTACCTTAGGATTTCCTCCTAGGATAATATCAGTGCCCCTGCCAGCCATATTTGTTGATAAAGTGATTGCATATTTTCGACCAGCCTGGGCAACAATCTCAGCTTCTCTAGCAGCATACTGAAAAGGATAAATTGTCAAAGCCCACAAATATAGATATGGAAAAAAAAGTCATTCTAAATTATGTCCCTGAAATTAAACAGGAATGTGCACCTTTGGGCGAGCATTAAGGATGTTATGGGGGATTTTCATTTCCCTCAGCATGGTGGAAAGATGCTCAGAATTTTCGACACTGCATCGAAAATGAAAATCCATGGAGAAATCTACTGACATTGGGAACTAAAAACTTACAAAGAGAAAAAATTGGGGCATTATTGACTACAATTTGCATAAACTGAACAAAGCTATTAGATGATTGAACACATATATGATGAAAATTATTAAAACTGAAGGAACATATCAAGCTATGAATACTTTATCATCCGGGTTGGCTATATCTTCAGCTTTAAAAACCTACACTTGGGTTACAAAAGTCATAAAACTAGCAGAAAACGAGATAGGATTACCTGGTTGTTCCAACCAAAACGGGTCGGCCTAGCTCAAACATATACTCAATTTCTGCACAGACATATTTCCATTTCCCTCGAACAGTCTAACAACAAATATGAATAAGTGAATTGATGGCATCTACAGCAATAAGAAGAGTTCTGAAAGAATTCATGGTCTTACTGCATATGCCATGAGGGGTAGATCATCTCGAATACTTGGCATGTTTGTTGGAATCTCAATAACTGGCATTTGAAAAATTTTCAAGAATTCCTTCTCCTGCAGTGACATGCAAATAGAACTTTACAAACACAAGATACTTTCAAGCATCGTCCAAAATTATAGTAAAAGAACTAGCCTCAGTTTTCGCAGTCCCAGTCATTCCTGAGAGCTTGGGATACAGCTTGAATAGTGATTGGTAAGTGATTTGGGCCACAACAACAGAATCAGCCTAAGAATTTTCAGGAAGTCCCATTATAAAACCTAGGAAGGTACACCAAAATCACAAGAAGAAGGCCTAATAAAAGTTAAGAGCAACTGCAACACCTGGATCTTCAGTCCTTCTTTGGCCTCCACCGCCTGATGGATGCCGTCGGACCATCGCCTTTTCTCTTCCACTCTACCAGTCAACTGCAGAGGAAGAACAATATAGCATTTGCATATCAAAGAACCTAAATAGGTTATTCAGCAAGAAAATTGCCTCAATAAATGCTTATATCCTCAGAATGTACAAAAACACAAGGCAAAAACGGCATTTCAAAAAATAGAACAATTGGTGGCGGTGCATTGCAAAAACACTGTTCCCACTTTTGGGATTCGACAAGTTAGTCAAACCAAAATATGCGCCTATATTATTGTAGTCAAATTCCAGTTCATACTGACTCCTATTAGTTGAATCAAATTATCTAGTGCTGCAGCAGCCAATTCAAATTAGGAGAAACTTGCCACAATGTTAGATATTTGAACAATTTAAGCGACACATATTAGTTAAGGAAATCATCAAAAAGAGTCCAACTTTTACTTGATCACAACTTTTCTGCGTATTCATTAAGCCCTAGGTAATTTCGGGGGTCACAAAGCAGAAAACTATTGCTATGTTATATATGGAAATTCAATGTGGTTACACATTGTCAATTAGTTTTCTTACTGGAAAATCAATGCAAGTACTGAAATTAGGAGAAACCCCTTTTTCTCAACCATCCAATGAATATGAAGAATAAGAAAAGGAAGGGGCAACTGGAAACACCTCATTGATTATAAGAGCCTTTCCATTTCGAACGATGTACTGAACATCTCGCCGATAGAATTCTTTAGCTCTTAGTGCATTCAAAACAAACCTGCCATACCACAATGAAACATTTGCAAATTTTACAAGGTGGAAAAATATCAAGCATTACACTGAAGAAGCACAATTGGTTAAGTTTTTTATTTAGTCAATGCATGAAAAAATCTAAAGAAAATTTTTAGAACCCTATTGAGGGATGAGAACTAGGATTGTGCACAACCAAAAAAAAAGACAAAACAATTTGGCTCAATATGATTTGGTTAGGGTCTACATTTGGGAACCAAATTTTAGTATGGTTGGGATACAGTTACGGGAAAAATTGTTCCAGTTGATCGAATTTTAATTCATTCAATAATACATTTTTCAAGTTTACTAACATCTGTTACTTTTTCTAAGTTCGAGAACATTGTGTTTGTGCACTAAATCAGTGGTTAATCATCTCTTTGCTTTATGTTTTGTTATTTCATCATGATTTGTCCATTCATCTTTTAGTGCCAATGTTTTGTTTACATATATAATATTGCATAAAAGAGTAATCACGAACTTCTCTAGAAAACCAAAATAATGCGATTTGGTTAGGTTCGATTATTAAAACTTTGATGGTTCGCGTTTTAGTTTTCTTGAAAGTTTGGTGTTTGATTCTATTGGTTCGCTTCAGGTTTGAACCAACTGCAGAGCTTGAGAACTGAAAATATAAAAATCAAATGAGTAGTTTGATCAGCTTTCACCTGGCCCATGGATCATTCTCATCCCACAAGTCATTTGTTTCCAGAGCTACCTCAGCCAGTAATATTCCTTCCTCAGTAAGTTCCACTGAGTTATCCTTAAGATCCGCATTGTAGTGCTGTCAATTAAGCACATAACAGTAAACAAAGTGCTCAATATCATATAGTGAAAATTTATTTTCCATGTAAAGGAGGAACGATATCTGCGGTTGATGAACGGTAAAAGGTAAATATTGAGACTCACCAGACCTCTTATAAGCAGCTCAGCTACTCTAGCGGCAACTGGAAATCGTGCTGCATCTTTGTTTGCCTGGAAAGGAATGAAAACAAGTAGGAAAAGGAGGCATAAGGAAAAGTAACTTTTAGAAGGATATAGTTTGACATTAGGTTCTGATAATGATGCTACAGCGAATAATGTCCGGAAGGAAACTTCATTCTTTTTCATATGTCTTTTATGGGAGAGTTACCTTTAGAAATACAAAGACATGATGCTTGTGCAGATTATTCATTTAACATTTAAAATTACCTCTCCACTTATCAACAAAGGATTGCGTCCTTCATCAATAAGGACAGAATCAACTTCGTCGACTACCGCAAAATGGAAGGGCTTTGGCCTGTTCCATAATATAATGGTTGGTCAATTGAAACAATGAGATAAGAAGATCTAAGGAAGTAGGTAGAATGACTGAAAGATTACCATCTCATTACAAGTTGATCACTGCTTCCAGCAAGATTATCTCGCAAATAGTCAAAACCAAGTTCCTGAGACCATAAAGAAGGAAGGCAGACAAAGTCAAGAAAGTGCACTTCAAATCAGTTGCCAATGAAAATTAAACAATTCTCTGGCCACACTCCAAGTACTCCTATGCAGACTGATGTAAGTAGAAGTACTTCTTTTTGTGGTTTATGAAAAGATTATCAACTTACGGTATTATTGGTGTATGTAATGTCGCAGCTATAATTAGATCTTCGCTCCTGATGTGTCATCCCTTTCTGTGCAAAAGTAGCAGGGTGAGATAGAAACTTGTTTGCAACATCTGCATTTGTAAAATCAGACCTCAAGATTTCCCAGAACAACTTTGAGTCCTTATTTTGGCGCACGCAAATTTTAAGTATTAAAATGAATTCTTGCTTGTTCATGATCTCTGGGATATAAAATTCAAGCATTGCAATATCTTAACAGATAGTTAATCCTTAATCTCAATGCTGCAGTTTTCCTCCAACTAAAGTATTTCTTTGGACAAGGTATGCCTTGTACAAGATGCTCAATCAGTTCAGATGCATATAATTTTTTTGTTGATGTCTTATTTTGCCTTTGCCCACTTAACACTCGTGTCAGTCTCTTACAAGTTTTAATTGAGGAATTGAATATATATGAATTGAAACCAAGGACGCATTAAAAATAAATTGTAACTCCTTCTAGCAAAGCTGTCATGTAAGCTGTAATCAGCAAGAAAGCACCACACATGCAAAGAATTAGGCCAGTAGAACATTACTTGAATAAGTCCAACTGAGAGTCCTAGGAATCGATGCACACGACCCATCCATTCAGCATCACGTTGAGCGAGGTAGTCATTTACTGTAACCACTGCCACGGAAAGTACCACATTGAGAGAACAAGGACATTATAACATAAAACTCTGACGAGGCCCACGAAAATCCCAAAATAGTTTATGTAATCCTGACAGAGTTCAACTATGTAATATAAAGTGTAGATATAGTTCAAAAACTACAATATGTATTTAACTAATAACACTTTCATCGTTCCAAACCAACATTTTAAACAATAAGATGTCCATATTCAACTATGGACACTGATCGTCCAAAACCAACACTTGCATAACCCCTTTCGGCCTGCTCCTATGCTGAGCATGTAGCATTTTTATATCTACAAGAAAAGAAGAAATATCATACCATGAACACCCTCCCCAATCAAAGCATTAAGATAAGCTGCTAAAGTGGAAACTAAGGTCTTCCCTTCCCCAGTTTTCATCTCCGCAATCGACCCATCATGAAGCACAGCTCCGCCAATAATCTGTAATAAAATTAGAAGAAAGTTCCAAATAAGTCTGACTTGTGTTGGTTAATATCTAACACTGCATCCAAAAAGCTTTTACATTCGAGATAATATCAACTAAAGTACCAAAAAATTAAAAAGAAAAAATGATTATTGCATTTATAAGTTATAAGATGAATAGGGAGTGCAATATTGGGACCAGACCACCTTATTCAATCTGTTACGCTGACGGCTCAGTAACAAAAAAGAAATACAATGCTTAAATACTAACAAATAATTGCTTCAAAAAATAATAACAAAATAATAATCTGTCGACACACTTTTTCCTAGAATTGTTAAAAAAGAAAAATGCAACCAGGTTCTTCATCTGATGTCCAGAAACCATTAACATCTTTAAAAAATAAGCAATAATAATAAACCTGGACATCAAAGTGACGCATTCCAAGTTTCCTTTTCGCTGCTTCACGAACTACAGCAAAAGCTTCTGCAAGAAGATGCATCATGAAAATGAAATAAAATCAACTTCTGATACAAAAAAAAAAGAACATTAAATAAATATGTCGCCGACATAGGACATCACATTGACAATTTGATCTTGAGCATAAAGCAACCAGAGAGAGACAATCATTTACAAAACTGTTAAAAATATGTCTACATACCAGCTTGAATATCAGCTAGAGTTGCACCCTGTTTTAACCGCTGGCGGAATTCGCCCGTCTTTGCTCTCAACTACAAGAACAACATAGAGAAGAACTCAAATTAAAAATTTAAATAAGATGAAAAGAAGAAGTGTCCCAATTGAGAAAAACCTCTTCATCTGACAGCTTCTGAATGTGAGGTTCAAGCGCATTAACGGAATTCACTAGTCTGTAATAATCTCTAACCACCCAGTGATTTAAGCTGCTCAAATCATTCCATGTTTTCTTAAGCCCGCCTATTTTTTCCTGCAAAGATCATAGCTTTTAATCAGAAAAAGACCATGAATGAGACGGAAGAAACACAGTTAACCGAATTGCCTAAATCATCATATTAAAGAAGATTGAAAATTTGAGAATAACAGAAAAAAGCAGTTAGGTTTTGTGAAATTCGTACATTGAGAGATGAAGCTACGCAGTAGCGGCGGCTGGTGATGAGAGGGCGAGGAGAGAGGCGAAGTGGCCGGAAGAAGGTAGTTTTGGTGCTTAGAAGTGTTGTACCTGGAAGCCGGCGGGATTGAGGCGGAGGGACGAGCGAGACGGAGGAGGTGGCGGCGGTGGCCATCTCTCAGTTGAACGTTGGTGGGAGCAGCTGGGTTTTCCGAGCTAAGATTTAAGGCTCGGCAATCAATTAAGAATTTTTTATGTAAAAATTTAGAATTCGTTTTTTGTTTTTGGAGAATGAAAAAATTTAGAAATTGACAGTCAAGGAATTTATAAGTTACCACTAGCATGGAATCCGCTCCAAAAATCGGGGATACTGAATATTTAGTGAATAAATATTTTTGATTATTTAGATTGATGAAATGCATAAAGAATGCAAAATATTTTGAATTTTTTATGGTATATGTATTTGATTATTTCGAAATAATTAAGTGATTAATCCATATGGAAAAATAAATTTTATAAAATTATACTTATAAGAATAAATTTGTAAGTTTGTCGTCCTGGCGAACAAGCTCGAAGATTGAAAGGCTAAGTTAATAATTTTTGTCCAAAAAATTGAATCCAATCTAATATTCAGAACCCAATGGGACCATCTTGAAATTCAATGAGCTGGACCAATTGAAAGGTTGTGCAGGGTTGTAGTCATGCATCAGTCCCGGTAGAATGCACAACCATGCAAAAGTTTTGTTGATGTTAGGATTAATGTATACTTTTGTTGATGTAAACCATTGATGATAAAAGTCCTTAAACTTTTGATCTAGCCAATAGCATGTAATAGGTTATGACTATGTAATAAACAGGTCACCTGAATATCGAAGAGATGAAGACCAAGAAAAGTCCAACACCAAAAGATCAAGACAAAGTGAAGACCAAAACTGACAAGGAAATCAGTTCTGAGGGACCAAACTAAAGGAAGCAACTCGGTCCTACTTATCTAGAACTGTGATAGAAGATCCAGTTCTGAAGCTCGGGAACTCCTGATTTCAAGAGAAAACTAAGACAGTTCCGAGAGAATCCAGCTGACAGTTTTAGGGAAAAAACTGTTCCCACCAACTAACCACCTTCAACAAGAAAGCTAAGAACTGAGTCAATCAAAGGTCATAAGACATATTCAGTTACGACACTTCAACAGCTACTGAATCAAATCAACTGATCTTAATCAACAATATAACGAAAAAGTAGAAGTGTCAGAAAAAAGCAAGTCAGGAATGTGAGTAATGGATACCTGACACCATCTCAATGGTTAGAAATATGGAAGAAACTATAAATACCGTGTAAGATGAGAAGAAAACGAGGTTGGCATCATAGAGGAAATCATGAAGAAAAGAGCCCGGACCAGTCCACCGAATCTACAAGTAGACACATCAAGCCCAAACACTAAAGCAGATTTTGTCAAACTCCAAATTCTACATCATGAGAATATAAGAAACCCCCGTCCAAACTACATCTCGTTCATGAAAGGGAACTCAAACTTTCAATCTGCGAAGGACATGGAGCACAAATCAGGAGGAGATTGCAGTTCCATTCTACCTCGTGCTTGAATCCTCGGGCGGAGATGCCCGACAAGTGAGAAGATTGACTTATTATAATCCATGTTTGAAAACACTGCATACCTTAAGTTAATGGTGGATACCCTTCTAGTTGATGAAAAAAGAGAGGACGTAGGAGCGTGATATCTCCAAACTTCTATAAGAATTCTTGTATCAATTTTATCGCTTTTATGTATTTTTTATATCTTTTATAATTTGCATTTGAATGTTCATTTTCTTGCAATTGCACTAGTTGAGCTGGCCCAATCAACTCAATTAACTTATATAACTTAATGATAAATTCATCATTCTCAACTGGCTTCTAAAACTTGTCGGCTCAACTCAAGCTCAGTTGACCCGTATAACTCCAACTGAATCATAACAATAAGTAAACGACGAAGATGTTTTCTTAAGCTATAACTGACTAAGCTCAAGTCAGCTATACAAATGGGCCCTAAATTCCCCACTTTAAGTTATACATCTTTACTGAACTCTGATCACTTATGAGGGACCGATAGTTGGGTTTCTAGTTCATCTGTATGGACTGTGCAGTGGTGGTTTACCATGCACAGGCCGTGCATTTCTCATTGGTACAAAAATTTTTGCGATCTATTGAACCTTGAATATATCAATTCAAACTAATGTGAGACGTTCCAAACTTATAAACAAAACATAACCAAACCTTTCCAAATTTCATTTTAACAATGTATATGAAAATTATCCAACAAAAATAAGTGTAAAAGTATAAATCAAGTTGTCATGATGATATTATTTCCTTTAAATAGTGATTGCTCTTGCTCACTTTTGAACCATTTAAAGGTCAAATCTCACACAGTTCTTAGACAATCTAGTAGATATAAAGTATGCAGATGATTTTAGGCTTTTGAAGCTTTGAAAAATACGAAGAACTAAGACAGAAAGTTACTTACAAACTTGGGTATTTACTACTGCCTTGCTATCAACTCTTTCAGTTCTTATGTATTTCTGTTTAGATTCAATTTTGATCGGTGGGATCAAAATGGGCTCTAAACTCAAAACTAATCGGAAAACTGATATGCGTTTTCTTTGACAGAAAACGGGTCGCAATATCAAAATATCGAACTTAGGGACTATGTGTAAAGAA
>AYJT01003112.1:0-10975 GCA_001278415.1 Ocimum tenuiflorum | reverse complement strand
CATTGTTCTAATATCCAATTATAATCAAGTTAGAAAAACGAAATGTAAAAATATGTTAAAACTAAGAAGACGATCTAAAAGCTAAATTTTCACATAATTTCTCGTCCATGAGAACTCGAAAAAAATAGAAATGGAATTTTTTCAAGGTATAGTCATCCTCTCGGTTTGCGAATGAGTTTTTTCAAAGATAATAAAAAATATAAACCTTAAATTTGTTTGGAAATAGAAAACAATCAAATAAGGATATAATTAAATATTTCTAACTTAAATAAAAATTTCTTTTCTAGAGAAATTAATTTTGATGTAAATTTTCTACCATTCAATTTTGTTTACTTCAATATTCGGTAAATTGACAATTCCATATACAAAGTCAATCAATTATATCTAATTAATAATTTTAATAAGAAAAACAAATTCCTATATTTTATAATCGGCTATGTCTTTATCGATGCTTGAGGTTCCCAGGTCTTGCAATCTTGTTAATGATCTTTCAGACTTCAATTCATTTAATATTTGGTTGAAAGATCCCAAATGTGATGGCGAAAAATACAACATTGTACGTTAGTAGAAATAATGCCAAGCCTATGATTTTTTAAAACCAAAAAAATAAAAATTAAGAATGAGATTATGAAATTATGACAAGAGATTCTCATATTTATAGTATAAATTATGGAAGAAAAATTGAGGATTTTATTGGCCAAGATGAGCCTAAATTTGAGCAATTAACATACCATAATATGAGGAATCGTAATTCTAAAACATACACAATACAGTATATCCATAATTAAGGGATCATATTAGTTTGGAATATTACCACAAATCAATGATTCAATTCCATGGTTGTAAATAATTATATATACAGTCAAATGTAAATTTATGCATTAGAATATCGTGGAAAAATATGTTTTCTAATACCCCCAACAATCATTCAAATTATTTTCTTTAGTGTCTTCCATTATAATTTAGATTAGTTTAGATTTTAGTTTATTTTTGGTAAATCCAAAACCTTTGATTTAATGTTCTTCTTTTGTACCCAAAAAAAAATTAATTTAAGGGATCTATAAAAAAAATTGATTTAAGGGATCTATGTCTTTTTTACCTGTATTATTATGTCCGTTAATGACAATGTGTATACTTAATGTTAAGTAAAGTTCAAAAGCACGGGTTGACTTCATAATTTAAATTAAACAAATCGCATTTTTCAGAAAAATATATATTTTTCTTATAACGTGAATTTAGAGGAATGAAGTATAAGATTAGATACAAGATTAAATTTTTAGTTGAAATGTAAGAGAATTGAGATGAAATTTTATTTTTTCATATAAAACCTACTTAAATATAAATTGACTTTATTATTATTCTATTATTTTAAATATTCAAATAAATCACTTAATTTAGTATCGATACTAATATTCAAGATATGGCGAATACAAATTTAATTTAGCACAGACAATTGACCCAACAAAGAAAATACTACAATTGATACTTGATGGTAGTAGCATCGGTGTTCCAGAGCAATTCAAATTACTTCTCGAGCCACATTATAATGAGTTTGACCCAAACTCTAAGGACTTTGATTTCATGATATCGTAGTTGGCTTCATAACAATCTCCATCTTCTTTCTCCAAAATATTAGAGAGTCTGTCAACAAACACTTAGGATGATTCGGAAGTATTCATAACGTAAGCAAACACTAATAGAGAGCGTCGAAGACAATGTTGTCATCAATCATTATACATATATGAAGTTTGACTTAATTTATCAATACATACTGAATGAAGTTAATACACAAATGGATAATTGTCGTTAGATTTCATGAATAGAGATATTAATCTTTCCACTCACGTTAATTATAAAAACATATTGAACATAAAAACAAAACGAAAGCCGCATTAATATTGTATACTTACAAAAGTGACATTCCTTTGCCTTTATTGTCTTTATTAATTCAAAGTATTCGCACATCTGGTCCTCTGTAGACTGCAAATAAGATAGAACAAATGATTTTTAGCAAGACTAAGATATGCAGATCCAAAAGGAGAGGTAAATGAAAGAATAAAATGCCAAGATGAATTGTGTGCCATAAAATATAAAAAAAAAGTGAAAATCTACGATCTATAATTTTAAAATTAATAATTAACCACACATATTTACGTGTAAGGTATATGTGTGGGTAAAAGAATGAGAGATTTGTTGGCACGATGTTCCTTCCATTTTTAATTTCGGTTATGCACGATCTTAAGTAATATATTTTCCTTTTCTTTTTTAACTTTTATGTTGACCTCATGTAACATAATCATAATGACAATTTGAGTTGAAAAATATTTCAAACTTTGTATTTCCACTTATATAGCTTACGCAATCAAATAATTAGTAAAAACAAGAAAAGTATCTTCTATATGTATCATTAAATGATCTTCCGAATTGCTCAAAAAAAATGATTTTCCGAAATATTATTTCTGTCTTGAATTAATAATATTCGCAAGATTGTTTGGTTACTTTCTTATAAATTCGTGTTCTATATTTTATTTTTCTTTTGTGATGTGTCCTTTTTTTTCGAACTGTTGATTGATTTATAAAAAATGACGAACAGAGTAAAATAAATTAAACACAAAATCTGCGACTAACTTTTTATTTTGAATCGAATGTTCGGTTAAATAAACATGCTAACGGATCATATTTATCTATTATATGCTAAATCATATATTTTTACTAGAAGCATATTAATATAAACAAATAAAATATTCATGGGGTAAACCATAATCTTCATATTAGTTTGGGAGGATATAAAATTCTATCATCAATGATTAAGGAATTCTTGATGACTGGGGAATTTTATCATATTTTTTTACAATTAGAGATTTCTTTCATAAAGTATAGTAGTTAATTAATTCCATGATTTATTCAGAAAAATAGAGAATTATATCTGCATCTATGGATGATTATGAAATTTTATCACATAGTTTTACTGCTAGAGAACTCCATCTAAAAATACAGTTCTGTCATGTAATTTCATCATCAATCTATGATTGTGTTATTTTTGTCTTGACTCACCTATTATTGCCACACATGAACGGTTTGAAAATTTTATTTGTTTTTTAGTTTCGAAAAAAATTGAAAATTCTGTCAGCATCTATTGTTGATTAGAGAATTCTATCTTGTAGTTTTACTGTTAGGTAATTATATCACAAAGTAAAGCTTCGTTAGACAATCCTTGATCATGATTATATTTTCGTGATCAACCCTAAAATCTATCTTGCAGACAAATTTGTACCCTCAATCGACGATGAAAGCATCGACCTTGAATCAGCTTTTCCACGAGTAGCAGTAAATTAATTAAGCTGAAAGAGATCCGCACATTCCCAAAACTATAAATAAACTTAACTTAGTTGATTAAAAATCATTTTTACACATGTCATATATCAAACTCAAGATAATTTTATCATTGTTCAAATAAATTTCTAACTATATATGTTCGCGTGAAGAAAAATGCATGAAAATATAAATTAGTGATTTCATTTTGATGCAATACAGAATTATATCGTGTAATGAAGTGTATATATAATAATTTATTGAAGTATGTATAATTATGTAATAAAAACTAAATAGCCTTAAAATATTACCAGTAGTCCCTAACACCCATTAATTGCAATTGCAATTGCAATATCTACAACTCACCTGATCTTAAATGTTTATTTTTCAGATCAACAATCACCATTAGTTCTTAATTTTTTCAGCATCAAATGATAAGTGTTATAATATATATATATATATATATATATATATTGTAATTTCTAATAGTATCTCAATGTTTACTTGTAACTAGTTCAAAAAACATTTTATTCCACAAACGTATTGTCTAAACTACTCAAGCAATTTGTAAGAATATTCTTATTGTAAATTGAATTGAACTAAATTATAAATGTTTATGTGCAGATTGTGTTTTTCTACATGTATCGTAGGTTAAGAATTCCAATAGATAACAATGTATTTAACTTTATGAAAATATTAAAGAAAAAAAAACTGATAATATTATATTATATTAAAATTTGGCATATCCCAACTCGAAAAAAATTGGTATATATCATGTAAATCAGAACTCTAATGGATAACTATTGAAATAACTAAATGTATATCACACAACAATTTTCCTAGATTATAGGCATTAACGTATAACGTAATTATTATGTTATATTTTCTTTTGAAAATATTGTGTTTAAATTTCCTAATTAATTTTTTTTAAAAAAATAGCGGGAACAGAAAGAGTCGGAAAGAAAATTTTGGAGTGAAAAAAATGCTGGAAGAATTGAAAACAAGTGGTGGGAGGTTTTAAGAAACCACGTGTTATGTACCTAGCCCCAATTTTATTAAATATGTTGGCTCATTTGTTTAGGCCTATTTTATTTAAGATTGTAGATATATGATGTAAGTTTGTATGGAGATAATTAAGCAAGAATTAAATAAAAATTTCTCCTCCCTCAAATCCTTCTCTCTATTCCTTTCCTATTCTCCCCCTATTTCTTCTTCTCTAACTTCTTCCTAAATTTCTATCTATCTTTCTTACTTTAAAATTCAATTCTAATTATGAATTGTCACAAAGTAGAGATTATGATCGCAGATTGCTACAAAAGAACCGAAACTGTGATCATCGATGTAATTGATTACAGGTCGAGTTATGGTTCTGGCAACGACATCATGACAAATGGTATCAGAGCTGTCGATCTTCGGAAGGTGATCCCGGCGATGGCCCTATTCTCAAGTCAAATGGTAGCATCGATAGGATAACGACGCTCAACTTCATGCTTGATGTCTTGGCTGAGATCAAATCAGACCTCACAAGGATCCAAAAGAAAATGGAAACCCCTCTTAGTGCTGTGGTTGCAGAAAACCGACAAAAACTCGATGGAAAGGTCGGTATAGAGGATGAAGATCAGCTGTTTGAGAAAAGTCCATAGTCAGATTCGAAATTGGAAGCTGCAGCTGGTTTCGATAATATAGTTGCTCAAAATCAAATAGAACTTGCTGAGGAGATCCCTAATTTAGGCGCACATGATATGTTTGATGAAATGCTTAAATCTGAGGTGAAAGGGACGGGTGTGACTGAGATGCTGGAAACAATATCGGAGTTCGTAGGCAAAGCAAACAATGGCACTGAGCTAATGAAGAAGGGATGGGTGCTGATTTTGGTTTCTCAATCGCTCAAGCCCAGGAGCAAACTAAAGATGAGACCCTTAATATTGGCGAAGACCAAGTGTTCGAAGAAAGTTCTGTTACGGAAATGGAGGAGCAGGGCATACCTAACAGTCCCAATCACCAAATACTTGATGATTGGATGAATGATGGCAACAATGATAAACATAATTGTGACCCGCCGACGCTACTTGGTCGCATTGACTGGGAACAACGGAAGAAAAAGGAGGTTGATGCCAAAGAAGAGATTTTTTATTAATTCTTCCTTAATTATTTCCATACAAACTTATATTATATATCTACAATCCTAAATAAAACGGGCCTAGACAAATAGGTGAACATATTTAATAAAATTGGGCCTAGGTACATGACAAACTACAATTCTGAGATGTCAAAACCAACAAAAATCATTTCATTATTAGGTCCAGGTAATTCCATCCCTTGGACATCACCTACAATTGTTTGTGTTACACATATGGAGAGTGAATTAGTAGGTTGGATTGAGAGTGATTGTTGTGATCAAATAGGAAGGAAAAAATGATGGTATTCAAATTGGAATTTTGACCAAGAAAATAGCACCATTCTTGATGTATCAAGTGTAAATCATTTTTCTGAAAACCGATCTCTAGGCATACTCTCTTACATAAAACTCAATGAAGCAGAGTGTGTTTCTTGGAATGAAAAACTCATTCAGCAAAAACCTCATTGGCTAAGGATAGGGAGAAAAATCTTGAGGGGGTGTCTAAGATAATGGAAAGGGACTTGATATTTGTTTGTGTTTCCTACTCAAAATCATCCAAGACATATTTTTGTCAAACATGTGGGCTGAAATTGAGGAATGGACCGGACGGAACCTCTCAAACATTTCCTAGATTGCTCAAGATGAAGAGAGAGTTGGTGTGCCTCTACAAACAATTCAATCGATGGATGTTTTACTTGATGCAGTGGAAAATTAGATCATGGTTGCAACAAAAATTAAAAACATTGAGACCGATTGGATTCTTGATCCGTCTCCAGATCGTAACTTCCCAAGGTTAGTGAGCTGCAATCAACTTCTCGAGATTGAGAAGAGCCCGGTTATTACCATAATTCTAGAGAATGGCGATGATGAGTGCACACGGCTGCCTGGGCCAAATCACACTCAAAATTTGAGAATCCAAATTCCAAATGATAGAGGGGGGAGTGACAGCACAACTGGTTGGTTTAGCTTGGTGATTTTTGGATGCTTGATGAAAATCGATTATCTTGAGTTGAGTATGACCGTAAGTAGTGCATTGACTGATGTAGTTTTAAAGGATTTCTGTGATTTAGATTTGGCATTGGGACTTCTTGATAAAATGAAGCGTTTTATTTCCTGGACCTTGATGATCATGAGGTGTTCGCCAAGGGGTTACCCAATGGATGTGTCGGACTCATTTTCGAATATGTTGGCAGAGTATATTATCTCAAGGGACACATTTGGGATCATGGAAGCCATGTTACAGCTACAAAGATTTCAAGGTGGTACTTTTCTTGTGCTGTTGTTGAAATAAGATTTCAAGGTTGTTGCTGCTTATTTTTCTCCATTTCCCACTGAAGCTGCTGAAAGGGGTGCTCCGGCTGCAGTTGCTCTTCTTGTTCGACCTCCACCGAAGCCCCCACCATGGGCTGCTTCCTTTTTGCCCTTGCCATGATGACATCTTATTGAGTTTGCTTCAAGAAATTATTGTAAGTCGTGGGGACACGATTTTTTCGAGGGCGGAGTATTATCATATACCTAGGCCCAATTTTATTAAATATGTTGGCCCATTTGTCTAAGCCCGTTTTATTTATAATTGTAGATATATGATGTAAGTTTGTATTAAGCAAGAATTAAACAAAAATCTCTCCTCCCTCAAATTCTTCTCTCTATTCCTTTCCTATTCTCCCCCTATTTCTTCTTCTCTAACTGCTTCCTAAATTTCTATCTATCTTACTTTAAAACTCAACTTAGAATCATGAATCGTCAAAAAGTAGAGATTATGATTGTAGATTGCTACAAAGGAACTGAAACGGTGACCATCGATGTAATTGATTACGGTCGAGTTACGGTTCTGGCAACGAGATCATGACATCATGATGCTATAGAGTGATATGTTTTTCTTAAAGGCAACGATAAACTTTCATGGTAGTTTTCTTCTTCTCGTCTTTATCTGCTAAAATTATTTTTTGATGGTGCTGCTTTGGGTTTGGTTATGATTTTAAAGATAGAAATTCTCAAGACTAAAGAGAGGGCAATGGAGAAAATATTTTCAATGAATCATGGAGATGTTTCTTCCAATTAAGCCTGTAATTCCCAAAATCAGGCGAGATCTCCATTTTGAATCCATCTTCATTTTCCATTTTCTTATTATAAGTAATGCTTCACTTTGAAACAGAAGATTAAAATTTGAAGGATCATTAAAGTCTAAATTTTGTAAATCTTTTTCTCCTTGATATTCAATCCAGATACAAGTTTCTATTTAGTGAATGATCCAAGAGGTAGTATGCTAAAGTTGTTTCTTAATCATATTGATTTCTTCCCCTTTCATGTTCCTAATTTTCTTATTTACGCCATTTTACAGAGCTCCAATCTTCATTTAGTATATTGCTGCATAACCAGGGCCTCAACTTTGCAGAAGATCGTTATAGATGGAAGCGGCTTTACCGTGAAGCTAACTTATTTTATTATGTTCGCATTTATTAGTCTAAATATAATAACATATCATCCTCTTTGAAACATGCAGTTGAAGGAAGCACAAGGTTATGGATTTCTTTATGTCTCAATTGTTATAATTATCCAATTTGAATAATTGAAATGTGGATCGAATTGTGATGACGAATGATATGCAGAAGCCTCAAAAGAAAGCAAAGAATAGGGGTGCTATCACAAGAGCAAGAAGAATTCTGGCTATACTATCTTTTGTATTCCCCAATGTTGTACTCTTGGCTATATAATCTTTTCTACTTTCTTTTGTATTTCCCAATGATGTAGTCATGGCTTCCTCTTGATGTATTCTCTTTTTAACATTTCAATAAAATTGTTTGTACATTATATTTATCCATTTTCTTTTTGGTATTATCGAATAGTTTGGCTGACAATTATTATATTATCTATGTGTATGAACAAACAAATATATATATACAAAATAGTAAATTTTCTAATAATAAATTGCAAAAAAATATTACAAAAAAATGCCACGTTATCATCCTGGTCATATGATCATTTCCATGTTAGCATTTTTATTTAAAAATTATATATTTAGTCACATATGTTCCATAGCTATGGTGACAAATACATGAGTGGGTAAAGAACAAGTGAATTATCAAACATATCCAAATGTATAACTAAAATTTTTACCTCCAGAGATATAGGGACACATATTGACATTTATATATGTGTGGATAAAAAATTATAACCACATATAAATATATCTTCAATCACATTTACATGTGTGGCTAAAGAGTCAATTTCTTGTAGTTACTTATCACCAACTAAAGAATAAAATTATAAGTTTTACAAAATTAATAATTCCATATTTCTTACTATTTTTAGCTAATAAACTTGCTCACGAGTTTGAGAGTCGAATACCACAAATCTTAATGTTGATTCTTTTGATAAACGAGTTTTATCGAACAAGCTCAAGCGAGTTTTTATGGAATCGAAGATCCTAGTAACTCACGTGTAGCTCAACTCATTTACAACTCTATTTCGCACTCCTCTTCGTGTTTCTTTCTTGTCAAGCTTACTTCGCATAACGTTTTTGCCTCGTTTTCTTCAATTGTTGGCGTGTGTGTGCGTGTTTTAAAGTTTAAGATCTCTCTTATTTATAAAATTTTTTATACTTTAAATTAATTTTACAATTATTAAATAGAGTGTGATTACACTCAAACAGGTTGAATAATATTTAGTAATTAATATTATTTCCTAAGTTAATATTTGATTGTTATATAAGTAGGATTTATGAGTTTTATGTTCAGGTTTTTCCTATAAAAAGTTAACTATGCTGTGATTATTTTCATAATAAATATTATTAAAATACAATATACATTTAGAGTAGATGATTTGTTCATTTCGACAGGGCTATAGCGGTTGTGGCTTATCATATGTGTATATATATACATATATATATATATTCCGTATAACCCATAAGACATCGCGGTTGAGATTGTTCGGATGATTGGTATGCGTACTAATTAATGTAAGAGAGGATCTCAACTGGTAAGATTGATATTATAAGAAGAAAAAGTCATTTTCTAAATTATGCCAAAAGACTCATTAAATTTTAAATTGCGTAATTTTTACTAATAAATGCTTATCAATAGATTCGGGTTGACGAACTTTAAGTTGCTAGACAGTGCACAGGAAAGGTCATGTTATGCAGTTTATTTACGGTGATGCTTTTATGTAATGAAAGTAGATTAAATGGACAAAATATTTTCTACAAAACTCTAATTTCTAGTTCGGTAAGATTTGTACCAGAGTATGAGGAAACCCAGGAATCTATAAACGATGATGAAACTGAGCATCATGAATAAATTCATCCATCTCTGGGACTCCTTCAAACCTTGATGGATCAAGAATCCATTGCCATACATCAAGCACTCACCTCCCATTTTCTCCATGCATTTCTGCTTTCCCTCCTCTCCTCCAAACTCGTTCATCAAAAAGCTCTCAAAAGGGTACTTGAAAATGCTTAAATACTGCATGAAAGTCCAACATCTTGGTATAGAATCCTTGGTCAGAAAATACCCAGAAAACAGGAAAAATGAGCCCATCACTCCCGAAATAACCGACATCCCTGTAATGAAATCTGGCACTAGTGCACTGAAACATGCTACGAATGAGTTTGCCATTAGAATCACCATCCAAACTGCAAGAGCGAAGTAGAGAAATCCTTGGACATCTCGCCTTAGGCCCACTAGCAAGTAAACCGGAGCAGCGTAGAGCAGAGCTACTATGAGAAGGAAAGGAAGAAAAACAAGAGTGTTCGCCACCACGTAGGAAGAGATTCTGTACGCTCCTCTTGATGTTTCTCTCTCTAAGATCCTCCTCTCTTGCAGAAAAATCGGCAGAGCTTCGGTCGTTGACGAGATCAAGAATGTGAGAGTGAAAGCGAAGAAGCCTATCTGGTTTTGCACCTTCTTTCTCTCATTGTCTCCAAAAGCATTCATGAAGATGGTGCCCAGCACGATTCCTGCTACCAATGCTTGTATCGTTCTCGCCGCGAAAAGCTGCCGAGTTCTGAAAATGTTACTCGAGAATCTCTTGCTTAGAATCACCACCTCATTAAAACGAGAATTGCAGTAGATATTATTACTGTGCTCAATTCCCTCTTCAAGATTCAAGAAATCACTTTGTTTCTCATCTCCCTCCTCCCTCCGCAGGCTCTCCATTGCATCAATGGCGAACTCGAGCACATTGACACGTGGCGGGATGGCGTGGCCTGCAGCATTAAGCCGCTCCTCTAGGAGACCCAAGGAGCCATTGTGAAGAACTGAACCATTAAACAGCAACACAAGATGATCGATCAAATCAAGAATTCTGAACCCGGGTTGATGAATAGTGACCACAATCGTTTTATGTTGACTCAGAGCCATTGATTTGAGCAACGTCATAACATGAAGCGCCGCAGCAGAGTCGAGCCCAGAAGTCGGCTCATCAAGCAACAAAACAGCAGGATCATGCACCAAGTCCACACCAATCGACAATCTTCTTCTTTCACCACCCGAAATTCCTCTTCTCGACTCACTACCAACCCTAACTCCACCAATGTGGTCCAATCCC
>AYJT01003106.1:0-11434 GCA_001278415.1 Ocimum tenuiflorum | reverse complement strand
TGGCGGCGGATTTCGAGGAGGGGCAGTTGGAAAGACCCAAATGGACCGGGGAAACGCCGCTCTCTCGGCTTGTTGGAGCTTTAATTTCCTTTAAACCCCTCTATTCGGTCATGAAACTTGGCGCTAGACAAGTTTTAATCAGGTAAGTTATAATGAGAAAATTGAAGAAGACAGCATAAAAATTCATCGGTTTTTCTCGACTCGTTCACTGATATTTTTATTTGCCGTAGAATAGGTTTTTGTAGTGGGATTAGTCTGTATCCTAGCTCTTATCATGCATAAAAATATTTGGTTTGTTGTTTGTTACTTGAATATGCTGATACATGTGATTCGGGTTTAAACAGTACAGCTGAAAAAGCAAACATTCCTTGGAGGGATATGACTAAGGAGATTTTGGAGTCTGATGTTTACAAGGAGAAAGATGCCATTGAGGATTCCTCACTCGTTTATCCCGATTGTAATGCACTCATAAGTTTGTTGGTCTATTGCAGAAACCTAGTCTAAAATTACTACTTTGTGTGCAGATTATCTCAACCCTTTTCATGCATATGATGAGGGGAACCTCTCTTGGCTGGTAATTGATTGATTTTCTCTTAATGTCATCATCTTATCAATTAGTAAACTTTTTGGTGAAGAAATGATCACCACATGAAGCCATTTTCCTACAACAGGCTGCAGCAGAAGCAGAGGCTGCCACGATGTCAATGGTGAGACGGGCCATACCTTATGCTTCATCTCTAGACGAAGCAAACCAAATTGTTCGCGGAAACTGGCTGGAGGCAATTGAAAATCATCACCAGCAGCACTCTGGAAACCCTGAAATTTGTGACATTCTTGATATTGGATGCTCTGTTGGTGTCAGCACCAGATTTCTTACTGACAAATTCTCCTCGGCCAAAGTCACAGTATGTTGAGATAGATACTAAAGAATCCGGATCTGTTGAAGATCTTGGGGAATTATTCTTGAATGTTGAGAAATTTCTGCAGGGACTGGATTTATCTCCTTACTTCCTTGCTGTTGCGCAATACAAAGATAAGGAGAGAAACCAAGGGAAGAACAAAATAAGATGGGTGCATGGAAATGGTGAAAGCACCGGTTTGCCATCCAAGTCCTTTGATATAGTTTCAATTGCGTATGTGGTATGCCTTCCTCACATAGTTCATTTCATTGTACCATTCGTCGAACTATGATAAGTTTGTGAATGCAGTTTCATGAGTGCCCTGAGAGAGCAATCAAGAATATGGTGAAGGAAGCTCTGAGGGTGCTTAGACCTGGAGGCACCTTGGCCGTCACCGATAACTCGGTATGATATTATAGCTACTTAACCATATACATACATCAAGAGCAACTCATTCTAAACAATTTTACTCTACACTTGTGTTTCTGCAGCCAAAATCAAAGATTCTTCAGGAGCTATCACCGGTGCTGTTCACATTGATGAAGAGCACAGAGCCTTTTCTTGATGAATACTACCTGACTGATCTTGAAGGAGTGATGAAGCAAGCCGGCTTCCACAACGTCCACACCATCTTAACAGATCCCAGGCACAGAACTGTTACTGCTACCGTCCCATTTTGATTTACTTATTTTGTTTCAACAAATATATGCATGTATTTATAATTCATGGCAAGATTGGTCTCCAATCCATCAAAGTTGATTGTCTTCAAATTCGACGCACTAGTATTTTATGAAAATGCTGTCCCTTCAATGATTGTTCAATCACAATATGAAATTTGAGGCAAAATATGAAATTCAACTCATGCATGAATTTAATTTTATCATGTATCGTGCTGCCTACAAGATCCATCCACCATGTTTCTTGCACTAACATAAGAAGTGGCAGTGGATTTCGAGGATGGACAGCTTGAAAGACCAGAAGGCTCTTGGCTAATCAGAGCGTTAGACCATCTCCAACCCAAATACCTAAACTCAAAATCAAACATTAATTCTACCCAAATTCAAACTTAAAAGAATATTCGCATTAAGGAGTTGAGGGAAGGATCTTGCATTGTTGAAGTCTGACACATATATAGAGAAGCCAACCTGTCAACCTTGCCGCCGATTGCCTTGCGGCATTGGGAGCTACCGTTCAAAGTGGTGTTGTGAGATTGAGTGTACCGCCACCAAAAGTTCTACCATGGATTGCCTATGATTCTGTTGGAACTTCCCGACCTCGTTCGATTGTAGTTTAAACAAGGCTTGGCCTACCTTCATGTACCCGAAAAAAAGAATATTCACATTATATTTATTTTCTCATAATATTTTTTACTTTTTAAATACTACCAATACAATACATTTGTTAAATTTGCAATTAGAACTGTTTATCAACTTTAAACAAAGTGAAGTATTATGAGATAATTAATTATTAACAAATATAAAATATAACTATTTGGCATTTATTAAATATATCGAATTTGTTCTTTAATTCTATAGCTATATATATATATAAATATATATATATGCTTATACTGTTATCTTAATATATATCTTATAAGAAAAATAAATACATAAAGATACAGGATACATATCTTCTAGAATCTAGATACATGTATATATCTTCTGCGGGTCTCATTGGATAGTATATATCTTATTCAAAAAATTAGTACATAAAACGTTTTCTAGGAAAACAAGAAAATATAAATAGATAAACTAAATTGTGACGACATCAAAATAAATAAAACTAAATTTTAGAATGCATAATTAATCTTAATCAATTTAACGAATGAAATAATACTAGAGAATATTCAAAATTAAGTGCTAAAACACAAACTATTATTGGGACCTTGCTCACTACTTTATAAGATTCATTGTTTTAGCATAAATTATTTTTGTAAGCTTTCAACACCCTTTCAATGTAAAGATGGTGTATAATTTTTTTATATTAAAATAACAATTCAATTGAGAGATTCAAAGATATGGATTAAGATTTGATATACAATGAAAATATTAATTTACTATAATTCTACTAAATTTGATGTGCTAATTAAGTATAAATTTACAAATAACTTGGTATAAATTTACAAGGAGTTTGATATTTATTCAATTGTTCTGGTCTCATCTCTAAATCAATGTATATTAAAAAGAGATAAATGTCATCACAAGTACATCTTGCAATAAGTCAAATCTTAATAGTTCATCTAGAAATTTGTTGTACTGTGTTATCTCTTGAAGCGGTAGCAGCTTATAATGTTTGATTTTTGAGTTTATAAGCTTATATAGACCCCAAAGAAGCATCCAACATTTAGTTTGAGCTTATTAATAATAATAATAATAACAATAATAATAATAATAATGAACAAAGCAAACTCAAATTTATCACCAGTGATCAAATTTGATTTATTCACACCTCGAATCTAATTTCTCATATAATCCTAACATAAATAAAAGGACAAAGTATAAAAAGCCAAAAATAAGTTACTTTGAATATGTTGAATTTTTAACCACAACCTTTGTTGCCCTCTTATATTGATTATTAATTACCGAGGACCTGATTTCAAATTTTTTTTTTTTACTTTTCTGCTGGGCCTTATTGACCTGAAAATATATATCATCATAGTAACATATGAGATAGTAATATATCACTTAATATATTTGGAGATGAATATATCTTATATTAATACTATTACATATTTTTCATATTTCAAGTCCAAGAAAGTTTATTTTAAATTTTTGAGCGTTTAAGTTTAATCTAATAATTAAAAAGTCAATTCGATTCAACGCATTTAGACCCTAATCCTGAAACATGATAATTTTCAGTTATTAAACAAGAAAAGAGGCAAGGCTGTATGCATCCAAGAAAATAATTTCGCCGCTTTAAGACGACAGTAAGTACAAGAATAGCTACAAAACCTGAATTTATTTCCCGAAAATTTATTTTTGGAGTCAATGAGCAATTCCTGTTGTACACGTGTCAAGATCCCAGGTTTGAGAGATACCCGGTGCAATCGGCCTTTACGTTTATCATTCTTCTACTCAACTTTCTCCCTCTCTCTCCTCTCTCGCGTATGTTCTTGTATTCTTCTGCTCATTTTACATTTTATTCGATAACTATAAATAAGATATTCGATATATTATTTTTTCTACTTTTGTGATGATCTCTTCTTTAATCTGTAAGTTCCTCTTCTTCCTCCTTTTACTAATTTTTGTTTATCAATCTTTTCTTGCTAATAGTCCTTCTACAGATACTTTTCACGTTTTTCAAGAGCTTCTTCTTGTATGCTAGTCTTGTAAATACTATATCTGATGCTTAATTTTTTTTAATTTCTTTTTTCTATTTGACACTGACTACCTTGATCATATGTGTGAAATATTTTTGTTATTTCCTTTTCTTTTTCCCGAATGAAAGGGACATTTAGCAATAAAATTTTCTCTCCTATGGATTATGGGGTAGAATTTTGAGCTTTGGTGATAATGATGATCGACTTGATGGGTCTAAATATTTCTGCAAGAAGTAATTCTAGTTTAGCTATAATGGGAAGAGCCCCTTCTTTGGTTGTGTAATTTACGATTGAAGGTGTGAAAAGAATATTGATGAATTATTTTGTTCGAAATACATAAAAAGGGTTCTGAAAAAGTTTACTTTTTGGGGCACAAATTTGACGGAGAAGTATTTGTAGCGCCATGGTATATAGGAATATGTGAGTTTATTCTTCGAAGTAAGGGTAAGGTGTTTCTTGTTTATGGGTATTTGGGAACTGTTCATGTCGTTAGGTTATGTGTTTGCGGAACACAACAAGCTAAAGCAACTTCGTTTTGCCTTTTAACGATTTGTCTTCTATATCACGACATAAATTTGGGGAAGTAGTTAATTCTTTAGCTTTATTTCCTGAGCTTGTTCAGGATCATATTTTGGGTATTTCAAGATGCAGTATTTGTATGGTGGCCGTAGTATATTTAATCATGTAGAGTATCACCTTATAAGCATTATTGATGAAATATTGGTTCAATCTTTGTCGTGGTTAGACTTTATTAGGCTGATTCTTAAGTACTAGATTTTTTCCCTAGTTTTCTAGCTATTTTTCTTGATGTGGATAACATTTTAATGTACCATTACATTCCTTTGTGAATAGGCTTCTTTCTTCTGTTGGCGCTGCATTTTGAAGTGATAATATGTGATCCTGTTTTGCATTTCATTAAAACCCGTTACATTCTTTACATTCCATATTTTACCAGAATACCATTCTTGTGAGTTGTGACTGAGGAATCATGAATTTGCTGAAGTTAGTTTTTCTCTGGTGAATCAGCAGAATGTATATAATTCTATTACCATGGCCAAGCAAAAACTTTGTAGTCTATAGAGGAGAATTCCACGAACAGCCCCACTAATTTGACTGAATTGTCGCATTTGTGCAGCTATTTAGCCACTTCTTGAGGAATCAAAGACTGAAAGCCACTTGTATCAAGATCGTTTATCTAATATGTCTTTCAAAGGTATAGCATGGGCTGGAAATGTATACGAAAAGTTTGAGGCAATGTGTTTGGAGGTGGAAGAAGCTATGTACCAGGTAGAAGTTTACCTCTCCTGATATGTCACGTGTCTTAGCTGTAGTATAGAGGCTTGCAGTTTATAGCGTATTTAGCCCAATTGAGACACAAAGAGTTTTGATGATGAGTTTGAGGGAATTTTGTTCCCTAGGGCGACGAAGTTGGTTATAGTTCCCAATGTAGACAGGCTTGCCCAACTCCATAACCTGCCTACTCTACACCTAGAATTAGGAGCCAAGTTCACTCTTTGCCTTTGCATGTATATTTTTAAGTTTTCCAATCATGTTTATAGGCATGTAATTGCGCCAAGCCTCCAACTTTAACTTCCCATGTTGGCAATGCATTTGTTAATGTTTCTAATTTTTTCCTCTTAGACTAATGCATTTGCACTGGTATTTGCAATAGCATGTTGTTTTATGATATCAGGTCCTAAAATAACATATCTCACTGTCATTTCTCAGGATACTGTTAAATACATGGAGAATCAGGTCCAGAAAGTTGGTGTTAGTGTAAAAAAGTTCTACTCAGAAGTAATGGACGATTTGCGCCCTCTATCTTGTGTAGATCCAACGAGCTTAGCTTCTGATGACTTGTCTCCTATTCCTCATGGTCTTACTGATGTCCAGAAAAAGCCTAAACCAAGCACATTATTGAAGAAAGAGAATGAAGATCAAGTTATGTCTAATGAAAAAGCAGAAAAAGGATCATCCACAAGTGTTTGTGATGCTAACCTTTTCTCTCCACAATCTCCTGGAATTTTCATTGAAAATAAGTCCTCCGAGAAATGTGCAGCAAGCAAGAAAATTGGGATACAAAGACGTCCAATTGGCATTAAACGAATTTCTAGAAACAATCATCCTTCGAAAGAGTCTTCTAGAAATACTTCTGTGCCCGAAGATAGAAGGAGCAAAGTTGCAAATTGTGACACAACTTATTCCAGGTTGGCCTCTGATAATACAGGTGTCACGTCATCCTTGGACATAAATGTGAAGTGTGAATCAAGAGAAGCAGTCAAAGGAAATGCATCCATTCTTGATAATTTGATCGAGTCCCCTGCTTCTGATAAAACGTCACCCTCTGAATCTGTAAGGAAAGATACTTCCCAAGTGGCCTGTGACGACAAAAAGGGGACATCATCTTCAGGTGAATCTGAAGCAGCAGTAAAAGGGAACACAATTTTTCATAATAACCTAATTGAGTCTCCGGCTTCAAAAGAAGTTTCGTCAGCTGAATCCATGAGGCAAATTAAAGATGTTGTTGCCTGCATTTCCATGGCTTCTGACAATGACTTATCTGATGAATCTGTAAGGCTGCAAGGAAATCCCGAGTCTGACACATCTTGCATTGCCTTGTCCACGGAATTGACTGGTATTTATATGAATTCTGCTTAATGTGATATGTCATGTTGTATGAACGGTTATATTATAATATTTCAGGTGTGCCTGAGAACGATACTCCATTTTCTGTTTTGGGATCAAGTGATAGAAGTAAGGTTTGCAATCTTGAATATGAGGAGAAGCGAGCTACCTTGCCTGACAAAGGTATAGAACCCAGGTGTTTCAGATATCAGTCCCTTAAGTCTGGTTAAGATTTAGCAACCCATTTTCTTTTCTGTTGGTAGGTGCATCGATGAAAGATGGCTCATCAAGTGCTAGTTCTATTCCAGGGAATACCAAGTCTTGCAACAAGGATTTCATCACTTCTAGAGGTATTATAGGAACCACTTTATCCGTGATCTTGGTTGAGAGTTGTATAAGGAAAATTCGTGGGTGGTTTACACATATAATATGGAAGTGTCCATTGTCGAGTAAAGGTGGTGTGAGCAATATGAATGATTTGATATATAGTAGTTGATGTAATAGGAAATCTGTTAAAGAAACCAGAACCCCAGTTCTAAAATGTAAACCACGGTTTGTCTCGTCTCCTGCATTGATATTTGTTTATAATGTTTTGCTGGTTTCAGATAGCTTTGACATGGAGTTGTTAGAAAACGAGGAGGTTGGCGAACCAAAGTTTGAAGCGAGTGGGAAAGTAAAATTGGAGGAAAGCTGTATCTTGGTGGAAGCAGAAGACCTTGATTATACCCATGCCCTCCAAGGGACAAGGAAACACAAGTCATACAAGGTGGTGCCTTTATCTCTGCTCTCTCTACTGTCATCTGTGAGTGTGAGTGTGAGTGTGTACGTTATGACTGATTGATTGATTTCAGAAAAGGATCCGTGAAGCACTTTCATCAAAGTTGAAATCAAGGAAACACAAGCAGCTATCAGCGCAAGATTCTGTTGAATCCGAATGGGAGCTTCTTTGAATTGGAGAAGATGGATATTTATATATATGCATCTAAGTGTTTCAACATACCAATATTATATTATGTACCTATGTAAATAATCGTTTCTATTCCAACTACCCCCTCTGTTCTCATATTTAAATTTGATACCTTAACCTTTACTCGCAACACTATTTCTCCCTTATTACTATTCGAGCTTGTCTGTCCTTTTTTTTTTCAGGTTTCCCTTTTTTTTTGAAGATCGAAAATATGTGATGCTAAATTAAAAAATTAAGATCAATCTATTTGAGTTGAAATCGAATATCAGATGTTATAATTAATTCTAAAAGTTAAAGGGCTAAGTTTTAATAATTTGAAAATAATTCCTAGGGTATTATTCTATATAGACCATAGCTTTTCAATTTGCATTCGTATAAAAACCCTAACTAAAATTCAGCATAGCCCACAAGCTCGTGAATAAAGCTGCGGTTGTCCAATTTTCTATCGTTGAAGCTAGGAAAGGACGGCTATGTATTGCCACGTATCCACCAGCTCCATTGCAGATTAGGTGCAGTCGCAGAAATTCATGCTTTAGTGCTTAACAGCAAATTGCCACTCTGCTGGGGAAATTTCCATTGTTTGGAGCCAGGCATTTTGATCCTGAAATAATTCCTCAAAACTAAACCAGGCTACTAAAGAAATCTATGCAAAGGTGACAACTTGTGAATCCCAGTTTATTGAATTCCATGAAGCTAGTAATTCACTGAAAAAATCGAGTAACCTGTCTAGAGGCAGAGGTGAAAGATAAAGAAAAACAACGTATTAACATAGATTTGACTTGGAAGATGAAGATTATTCGCTCAAGTCCAACATCATATGTTTACACTTGTGAGGTAATATCTGGCCTCCCTTTTCCTTTTGTTTCTAGCCTAGTGTTTCAACTGGAGTTGGAGTTAAAAAAATCGTCAATCGACTCCTCAAATTATCATCGAAGAAAAGATAATGCCACGGAGTTGATGGATAGATGGTAATACATCACAGACAGAGTAATCCAAAGCCTCCTCTTCCGTCTTTTCCGACACTCAGAGATCGAACAATCGCAGTGTTTTTCACGAGATTGGAGGCTATGCTGAAATTTAAAAATATTAGGAACTACGAGGGTAGAAATGTCTTGTGTAGAGGGGACTATAGCGAAGTAAAATGGGAGTTAGAATAAAATTATCCTTCCGTTGATTATTGTGTCTTTTTTTTTTCTTTTTCTGTCGAGCCCAGTAAAAAGCCATTTTTGTTATATAGATTTACAGTAATTTGACATAATGCAAGAAACGTTGCAGTTTCTCTTACCATCATAAAGTCGAGTAATAAAAGTCGACCAATCCACCATGTCCCGTTCATATATTTCAATGCGTTATTCTTTCTATATTGTGTTTATGTATATATTGGATTTTAGTGCTCACGGTGTTTAATATCATAATCAATCTCTGTGATGCATTGATTTTAAGGTGTAACTTTGGTGTTACAAATTTATAATTTTGCAAATGTACGTCATAAATTATTAGAAGTTGACATGCAATTTTTAATCTATACCTATTATAAAAGTGTGTATAATTCTCCAAATTGTTTGGTCCCTATTTTATTCTCCTCAAATAATTATTTAAAAGGGCAATAGTGTAATTATTCATATATAATATAATAATTTACTTCTATTTATTTTCGGTATTGTATATTAAAATGGTACCTATCAATTAACGTAATTTATATGTTATTCTCATAAATCTTATCTTTTAATTCTTATACGATAATAATATATTTCACATTATTTATACGATTCTTTTATTTCTTTTATAAACTGCATGTCACGAGTTTTAATTTACTAAAATAGTTTGATTAAATTTTTTTGTTTTCAAAAGTAGAGATCGTCAATAGAACTGGAAGAAATTCTTAGACATAATTTTTTATATTATGGACAATAAGTATAGTTATTATATATAAAAATTCTAATTTATGAATTTAAGTACAAATAAATCTCGATTGATATTTATAATTGGCCTTTACTTCTCTTAGCCCTTCATATTTTATGGATACAAATATGATTAATTAAAATAATTGTATAAACTTTTCAATAACTCCTTTTGCACATATCTAAACCAAATTGAAGTTTATAGTATTCGTCTAACTCGTTAAACAGTCTAATAGAATATCTCTTCTTTTTTGCATTTAGAACTCTCAACTACTATGATGTTAGAATGACGATGGATTTCGATGAAATACAAACGATTTGCTTTTGACTATTCAAGATTACCAGATTTTTGAAACAATTGTAATTGTAAAGTAAAATGGTAGTGAAAAAGCATTATGACTTCCAAACACTATTAAATAATAAACTCAAACATGATTATTTTTTTGTCTAAATTGAAATGTATGGGAAATTTATTTTGGATTGGCAAATGAAAATTCTTAAATATTTTCTTAGTTAGCAATAAATTCTTCCTCCCAGCTAAAAAATGAGAGAATATTTCAACCGATAAATATTTTACTTTATAGTGGTGAAATCAAAAAGTGAGAAACATATATTTTTAGGTTGTATGCTTCTATAATTTATTATTTTGAATATGGTTCAAATATTGTATTAAAATCCAATTGAAGTGGAAGAAAATAGACAATTAATTGTATGGTTGCAACCTTACGAGGTGCAAGAAAAGTAAAAGTAAAATATCACAAAGAAAAAAAACATGATGATCATATTAAAATTTCAAAAAATACTAATAAGATTTTTGATAAACTTGAAGCAAAAAATAATAAGAAAATATCTAAATTAATTAAAGTCAAACAATAAAAAATTTAATATATCATGTTATAAATTTGCAATATACATTGTTTAGACATAAAAAATATTTTATACTAAGTTTTACTATTTCATAAGTAGTGTATTAATTTTCAACATATTCGTCAGCTACATCAAGAGTTCTATTAAATAATATATTTTTGGAATTAATATTAAATGCTTCATTAAATGTAATTTGTTTGATTTAAAATGCGTACTACCATCTTTATATATTATTTGTCAAAATGTGGTAAAGATTGATTATTTAATTAAATAAATTCATTAATTTTATTTATTAAATTAGTTACAAAAGTAATGCTATTATTACAAAACAAAATAAATTAAGAATGTATAAATTATAATTTTTATAATTCTATCATTTTAAAATACGAAAATTCTATGTGTAATCCTATTATTTTAAAATACCAAAATTGTACGTCCGTCGTACGTAATAGTAATTATTTATAAAAATGTGACGAGCGGAAGAGGATAAAAGTGATGTATTAGAATCTGGAAATGCAGTATTGGAGATGGAGGGGTTCAGCAATTGGATTGGATTAAAACACAAAGTTGATAAAGAATTGATATCATCACTCATGCAAGGCGACACGTAAGCCTGCACACACATCTGAGGTGCTTACTCACACACATTCCGACACGTGCCTTGCACCTCTTCATCCTTAATTCATTCAACCGCCAAAAACCAAAACCCAAAACCCGGTGCTTTTATACCAACTCTCGTGCCTCATTTCCACCACCAGCAGCAAAAGAATTTTCAACAACTGCGTGTTTTTTGTAACAATGGCGTCGGAGCAAGCCAGGAGAGAGAATGTGAGCGATGAACGGAAGGTCGAGGTGG
>AYJT01003064.1:0-12332 GCA_001278415.1 Ocimum tenuiflorum | reverse complement strand
GATTCTCTACTTAAGTCAGATAAGAGAATACATCTCACCATAATCTAATCAATACGTCGCACGTACCAGTATATCAAACAGCTTAGATAAGCTATTTCTCGAATATACTGCAGCCTAGACCGACGACTCGTCCTCAAGTCGCCTCAGCTGTGATTACAATTTATATCTCATTTAGGGTTACCGATCATGCAATCTACTGCGATCTCCTACACGCTACATGATCCACCCTATTTATTCGAGATAAACGGATTAGTTGTTATATGAAATTATTCGAGATAAACGGATTAGTTGTTATATGAAACGCATGGAAACGGTTAATTTTGTATATAACATAAACAAAGTTAGCTTTATGTATACCAAAATCCAACAGAGAGTATCTCAAATATTCAGCAATTTCATGTGCACAAGGCAATCCATGTGTGCTTCTGATAACACATCAGCATAAAATAATGTCAACTCCAACATCATTTGCTCTTTCTGATTTAACGAGAATCACATTCGGTGCCTTTCTAGAAACCAACCCGCGTAGTTCTCTAAACAAGTTGGGCCTAAAACTGTGATCAACTATATTCAAACTTTGCTCAAATGAAGCTCTTATTTGAACGTGTTTGTAACTGAACAAATGCATTAATAGTGTTCCAAGAGCTGTCAAAGTCTCCTTGTGATGAACCAAGACATTTCTTCAACTGCATATGGGCACTCTCAGCTCTATACCAAAAAAAAAATAAATCTAATTATGATATATTTGTAGTTAATGCAAAATACTAATACCAAATTAATAAAAGAAAAAATGCACCTGTTGGTTGTTAGATTCCCAAAATCCATAATTTTGTCTGTCCAGACTGATACAAATTTCTCTTTGTATGATGTCAATCGTGCATCTCTTATATATTTTAAAGCTCCAGGATAACCTTTATAATCATTATCAAGAGCTTTTAAATTTTGAGTGTACTCATCCTCAGTTGAAGAAAACACAAGTACACTCCAAGCTGACATGAAAACATCACACTTTTTTTTGCTCTATGATAATGGCCTTGTGTTAGCAAGAATATTTTTTGAAACATGAAATCTGCATAAAATAGATGTCGTATCTGGAAAAACACGTCTAACAGAGTTCATCAATGCCAACTCTCTATCAGTTACAATTACCTTGGGTAATGTATTTGATATCATTAGACTCTTTAATATGTCCATTGCGCATGTATAATTCTCTTCACGCTCAGCCTTCAAGTAGACAAATGATACAGAAAATGTGAGATCTGTGCTTGTTACACCAACTATCTCTAGTAATGAGAGTCCATATCTATTAGTTTTGGAAGTGCAATCCATAATCAGCACTGATGGAAATGCATGTAAAATATCTATAGATGAATGATGTGCCCAAAATAAGTCTGTTATGTAATCAGTCAAATCATTACTCCTATGCCATTCCACATATTTGCACACATTCAGCTTTTTCATAAGTTGATGCATTTGTGGTCTCCCAGCCTTTTCAACAATTCGTTGTCTATAACGAATATTGTATATCCTCCTCATTGTAGACACATTTTCTTTATTATTCTCTTTTATGGTCATAAGTATGTTCCTCGGTTTGATCATATTCTTCGTCATGTCAAAGACCAAAGCCTCTTCTTTCCTATTTAATCTTCCTGGAAAAGAATGACCATCTAATTGTTGTGAAAGTGGATGATTATGATACCCGTATATAACTTTCAATAGTCAGTCATCATCATTTTCCAATTTCACTCCCTGCAACAAAAATAGGCGACCATCTTTTTTGTCCCAGTCTTAGTACGAGACATAGTGTCAATGTTTAGAATCTTATAAATTCCCCCACGCTGACAACCAAGTCGTAATCTAGCTTTTCTCCCCCTAATTTGAGATTGAGAAAAAATGATTATAATAACATAACCAAGTTTCTTTCCAGTATCTCTTGCCCATGCAACTAAATCTTCTTTACTATGAAATACCTAAAATGCAACTTTCATCTAATGTATTATATTTGTACAAAAAAAGGATAACATATATATATATACAGATATTCATCTATTGAATGAACTTTTGATGTACATTATCAGTATAAAATTCCTCAGCCTCAACAAGATCCAATGACTTTGCTTGATCTTCACCATCAATAATCTGCTACTTGCAAAAATAAGACACTGGTTAAATTAATATTATGCATCTTTATTCTTTTAATTTGTTGAACTTATAATTTTTTCAGAGTTTCATGCAAAATGAAGAATAATTAACATGTTCTGTTCAATTGAATTGAATTTTTATATTGATATTGACTTTTTTTTATTGCAAATTATATCAGATTTATTGATGCTTAACTAAAAATACAAAAGAAGACTTGAAGCCAATTCCAATGACTATTGTTTCTGGAAGCTGAAAACAAAGTGGTCAGGTGAGAGTCATATCCTGGAGTTTCTAACTTAGTTGATTTATTATGAGTGAGTGTGAGGTGTGTGTAGCTTTGATTCATCCTGTTGTTGTCTTTTTCTAGGTATTCCTAAATTGAGATTTGACTGGTTTTTATATAACAGATTCCTATTTGTAACTCTGTGAGATTAGATTCTTTTCACACGCTATTTTGCTTTTTGTTAATGAGATTCCAACATTTCTCAACTTTTGGATTTTTGTTTTATAACATTAATTGAGAGTTACAATATTGTAAGGTGTTCCAACATTAATTGAGAGTTCTAGTATTGTAAGGTGTATGCAGCTTTGATCCATCATCATCTAATTGTTGACTTCCGTTTTTGATTGGCTTACAGTGTGTTGTTCCTATTAAAATATTGGGGAGTTTGGTTGTTATTATGTGTTTCTTCTAAATGGAGTATTTGTAGTTGTATTACATGAATGCGGAACTCGTTCTCTTCCAAGTGCACTAAAAAACTTGCAAATGATATTAATATAATGAATTTCTTAGTGCTCTTAACAAAAGTTTTTGGAGCAGTGGATAATCAAAGCATCCATCTTCTGATGATATACTCCCACCCAAGCAATAACGTGATTTTTTTCATCCATATTCTTATTTCAATTAATTTTACGTCACATATCTGTAAATTTTTATATTCTTCCAAGCTCTCATGTTGTGACATCATTATGTGAGAATCGTTCTTGTGAGAATATCCCGTCAAAAAAAGACTTCTATGTTCTGAAAATTTTCTGATGTTGATCTTCTTGCGTGGAGATAGGGGGAGTAGAGAGCCCGCTAGTTATATGAATTGTTTTATTTCTCTAATGTTAATGGGGGCTATATTAAGAATTTGTATTTTAGGGTTTTTTTAAATAATAGGGATATAATGGTTAATTATAAATTATTTGTGATTAAATTTTTAATAGGGGATTATATTGAGTAATTTGGGGGCTATAAATAAAATTACCCAACAATTTATTGTGGGCTAATTGGGCCTCAGCCCAATGATATGAACTATCTGTGTAATATTATCACTCACTTTTTCTTTGAAAATGTTTATTCATTTGATTTTATTTATTTTTTACTTATTATTTCAACAAAATACATATTAGGTTGGCTTGGTGGGTGGGCCCGAGCTGGAGATATAAGCAAATCGAGTAATTATTATTTAAATTTGATAAATTTGACGAGTTTATTATCGTGTTAAGCGTCTAACTTAAATATTCCTGTAAAAGTACTCTATCAATTTGATTATAAAAAATAAACAAGTGATTAATTTTCTCTATTTCTATTCTCCATTAGATGGATTTCATAATCGTTTATAACAAATGATGAAAAAAAAATATTAATATAATTAAAATCAAATAAACCTTTCAACATTTACAACTCACAAAATGTTAATCCGAATTTTTTGAATATTACCAAATTAATATTCTTTGATATTATTTCATTTATCTTCGAGAATTATGTTTAGATGAAGAAATATAGAGGAGATACATAAAATAATTAAATTTAAAAATAATTATAAGTATCTGCATGAATAATTAAAATTATTTAATATCAATTAAGTTTATAATGATTTTGATGATATGGATCATAATTAAGATATAATATCTAATAGTGCATTATGAAACTTTATTTAAAAAATTTTAAGGTTTTTTAGTTTGATGTATTATTTCAATAAAAATCAATAATAATATTTGCTCTAATAACTTTTAGCAGTTACAAGAAAATAGAGCGCATTAAATTAAATAATTTAGATATTTACGAATTATACAGATAAAAAGTGCATGTAATGATGATTGATGAGTTTTCTCATGGGTCTAATTCTACAACTTAGCCGCCAAAAAGCCAAATGGAATCATAATTGAAAAAGTCTTAGTTTGACTGCAGCCATTTGATGTTGAGCTGTACGCCCAAGATATTTTCAGTCATCGACTAATTACACAAGCAAACGAGAAGATTACCGGAAAAGTGAGCAAAAAAGGGAGTTTTATAATTTATTCTTGAGCATATCATTTAATATCTTTACAATACCTACAAAACCAATTAACCAAAAAGAAAACCCTGTCATACATACACATAAAGAAAAAATACAACTCAAATTCTACAAGAAACAGATCTCTTGACATTCACGGAGATCGAGCACATCATATGCACACGAAAAGAAACTCATAAAGAAAAAGTAAATGTAGATGAACAAAAGTTTGAGACTCTTTCGGTAAAAAACTAAAGTCTCCCCAACCAATCTGGAAAGTTGAATAAGATTAACCGATCAAGGAGAATTCGCAGAATTAAAGCTGTCACCCCTGTAATAGCGCAGCTCCAAGGAAATCTGCCTTTCAATCTGAAGTTGCTTATAAAAGTTGGCAATAAAAGCATCGGCTTTCTTATCGACGTCATCGTAGCTAATAGTCCGGTGCAGACTCCGACCCGAACCCGGTTCATCCGGCTCGGAATCATCGAGGCAGGCCCGAATCCCAGGCCTATCGGTGAAGCTCAGCCGTTTTTCGCTAGATGATGACCTCATCAGTGATGCCAGTTTCCACCGATTAACGTTGAAATTCAGCAGAAATCTGATCTTCCTCACGGCCCGTTTCAGCCGCCCCACCAACGACCACTGCTCCGCCGCCATCGATAGATAGGATTTAATAATGTCGAGAGAGAGAGTGTAGATGATTATATTATAGGGGAGGGGAATGTGGATGTGTGTGATTGAAAACTTTGGGAATTAATTGATGAAATGGGTCCAGCTTGGTAGATATATATATATGATATGGCCTAGCCTATTGGTTAAGAAATTGCTGGGATTGAGCAATAAACCGCGTTACAACGTTAAGAGGAAACTTGCTACACCTAACTACACGTTGATTAGTTGGTTTTATATTTAGTGCCGATTCGATATATATGTCATGCTGCATTGATTATACTCTAGTAACATTAGTTTTCTTCGCTTAATTATAAATTTTATCAGCGACTTTCAACATTATAACAACTTGTTGTTCAGTTGCATCATGCTTTTCTTTATGTAACTATTATTGCGAGGACCATTATGAAACTATTCTTGTGAGGAATCCAATATTTCATCAAATGTAAAAATAGGACTCAAATTAAAACTTATTGACGAGCATAGAGTCATTTATGCTAAATGAAAAAACACTTTTACTATATTTGGAAAGAGTGGGAAATAGGGTAATCCTCGTTTGGCCAATTATTTTTGCCCATTTAAAAGAAAAACTGTAGTTGGTTGATTTGATTTTTTTTTAAAAAATAAATAATACCCGTTTGACTGACGATTTGAACATAAAATCGATCATTTTGATCGGCTGAATAATCTTATTATAAAGTTAAATATATTACCCAAACCTACATATTTATCATTTTCTATTTTGTTATTTTTTTCATTAAGTACAATATTATATAAACTCCACTCTGATGTATACATATAAATTAGATCTTTTGACCTTTAAAATTATTAGAAATGTGCTCAACTATAGATTTGAATCTAATGTTGTACCAAAACCACAATATGGAATCCAAATTCACTTAACACATGTTCTTCCAATATTGTGTTTGGTGATTTTTATATTATGTGTTGTACTTGGCATTAAGCTTTCATAAAGATAAACTTCAATGTTTATATTTGACGAAACTATATCACTAATAATATTTGAAGTAAGCTTCATTGGAAACTAAGATATATGGAATATGAAAAAGAATAAGGTTGGGATTAAAAAAAAAAAAAAACAAAGAGAGAACTAATACACGTATTCTTTTGAATATTATTTAATATTTTTGTCAATTATTTATTGTTGAAATTTTTTCCAAATGCTAAACTAAACTATTTAGATCGGACATGATTTAATCGATTTTGAAAAGTTATTGGGCCGATCAAGTTGGTGAAAATTTTTAAATCGTATTTACTGTCAAATCGGTCAAACTAGACGAAGAATAGCCGTCGGGACGCAAGGAAGAGTGTGAAGGTTGCTAGCTTATAGAAGAAATAATACAACGAGTCGACGGCTTCGATCACAAGACTTAATTGTCCATGTTTTACCAAGTCAACAAGAAAACTGCTTTGTTCAACCATAATGGATGCTATGCTTGCCCCACAAGCAGCCTTCCTGCTCTAATCTAATGGCATCGAAAAGGCTCTGCTTGTTTATGTTTCTTCCGGAGGGATTTGTTCAGGATTAAGAAGGTGAGTATCGGCGGTATTTTGTTCCGCAATGATCAATCATCTGTGCTTCATTTTTCTACGTATCTTTTGATTATAAAAATAACAATGCGTATCTGCAGCATAATATTTTTGTAAAACATATCTCAAATGTTTGAGCCGGATTACTTTACAACGGAAATTGTTTTATTTCACAATGTTTACTTGGATAAAGCTCTGTGGTAATCTAAAAGTGTGGCAATGCACGTTTTTTCTGGGCGATTTCTCGCATCATGAAACGGAAGTTAGGACTTCTGGTGGAAATGGAACTGTAGTACATATTGTGTACCTTGTCTTTTGCATTCAGTTGAGTGATTGTCCAGTGCCATGATACCTAGTTCCGACTTAACTCAACTCTACATTTCAAACTAGATCACTCAATCTGGTATACTTACAATGAAATCTGCCCAGTTAATGGAATATGCATTGTCAATCTTTCTTTGACAACGCAATCACAGTCAAGTCATTAAATGGAAAGATTATGTTCCGAGATATATAATCATGGCCTTTTAAAAAGAAAACTTTTTGAGATAATGAAATTTTATAATATAAAAGAATAGAACCTTCTGCAATTTATAGTATACATTTATGTATTCCTGCTAAATCTTTCCCCTTGTCCGGCTTGTTATTGGTTTTCAGAGATTTGCACCTACCGCACCCCAAACTCGTACACCATTCTATTAGGCTTGTTAATATGCGATATGGTAGGTTGATGTAGTCATATTATGTATTAATTTTCTTTTAACGTCTGATTTATGTTTTGAATTTCACTAATGCTTTCCTTTATTTCAAATTATCTTAACACATTCTTCGTCTCATCGTCTAATGTTGTATTACTACTTTTAAAACATTGCTCTATATATAATAGAAAAGCAAGCTCATATACCTACATTCTAACAGAGATGTGCAGTAAGTCGTATGTATATTAAGCAAACCCCACTTGAGAAAAGAAAACATGGTTATGACTCAAAGTGGTTCATCATCCATTTGAATCATACCCCTGCAGTTACAGGCTAACCTTGTAGATGGAAAGATGTTAATCTGTATTCACCTTGCTTATTTAATTCTGCACAGTTGGTGTTTTACATACTAGATGAGGTTCACTTTTTGTTTTTGAATTTTCCAATATATTGATGGTTTGGAGATAAAAGTTTGGCTAAGTCGTCCGAATATAAAACCTTAAACCAGTTCACAAACTCTCTTGTTTTGTAGTTCTGATATCAAACTGTTGAAAAGAATTCCCATCAAACAAAGTCTAATTTTTTAACTATTATTCTACTATCTTGATGTTTGATGAATTATCTTCTTGTTATGTTATCCTTTTGCACTTAACTCATTTCTTACTCATTTGTTTTTGTGTGTTGTCATCTAAAAATATCATGTTTATTACAAAATAAAAATTATATTGAAAATTTAACCTGCTCCTGAACATTTACAATCCAAGGCCATATGAATTTTTGGAAACTGATTTGAATAGTACCTATTGTCGGAGGCATCCCAGTGGAATTAATATATCATGAGGCCTACCTCATAAAACTCCAAAAGCAAATTACTAAATGCTCAGGAGCTGCATTAATCCCAGCTTTTGCAGACAAAATTTGTACAATTGTCCGCTGTAATTATGACAGCAGGGGAGATTTAAAAATGCACGAGCTTTGTTCCTGTAATTCTGAATGTGTTATTTACTGCATAAGAGGTGTGTGTGTATGGTGGATGAAAAAGAGTTTCTTGTGTTGGTAGGAGGCATTATGCTGCAGACAGTGACCATCGCAACGGTTGGTAGAAGTTGGTGAAAGGGAATGATGTTTTGGATTGTTATACATGGCCAAATATCTTAAACTTGAAAACACTTGACAAAATTTTTCATTTTATGTTTTCCCGATTTGGTGTGTGTTGCACTTGCATTTGACCTTGGTGTGTCAAGGAGAAACTGAATTTTGTACTAGAAGCTTGGGCCAACTAGTGTGATAGTTTACAGAAACAGCTGTAGCAGTGTTGGAGACCATTCACGTGCGAGTTAACCTGGAGGAAGTAATGCCTTGTCATAATTTTGTTTCAGAGCCCAAGTCTTGTGTCTATTCCTGTTGGATATGGGTCCGTTCACGAGGAAAGCCCTCATGCTCTGCTGCCCTCGAATAATTCACACCGCAAACGGGTATGGTCTGATTCCAATTCAACTTTCTGCATAATAAATACTCTTTTTATTGTTTTCTTAGAATCATAAGCTTGGTCCACTTTTTAAATGATTTGCTTTTCTTATTAATTATACTTGTAAATGGCAGACATATTTGGGAAATCCTAGTTTGTTCAGTTTATTGATGATGATAGATTTCAAGAGCAAATATGCAAGCTATCTGGTATTACATTCAAGAAAAGGAAGTGCGTTTTGGGAGGCAATTTGGCTCCAGGCCATGTACATTGTATTCTAGTGTATGTAGAGATAGAATAGAATGGATTATATGTAAAAACAAACCGGCTGCCTTATATAGGATTGAATTTGAATTTCTATGACATATTTTCTCATATAAATTACGCTTAAAATAAGCACAAAACGAACATAATGCTTTTAAACATGACATATTGCTATGATTTGGATTTTGGTTGATAAAGAAAGTTCTGCGAACATCCTCCTAAGTACTTTAAGGGATACCGGGATCTTGAAGGCAAGTGTTGTGAAGGAGGGACACCCGGATCTTCAAGGGATACCAATTAATCCTTTCGAAATCCAAGTCCATTAGTTTCTCAAACTTTTGATTTGAAGAATGTTAATTCAAAACTCATTGAAAATAACTTTTGATTGATTCAACGGAAGAAAAACGGAAATCGAAAGACTCAAAGAATTATTCGCAGTTGACTCTTTCATTCACTCAGTCACACCATTGTTCGTAACATAAACCCTAGAACCCACCATGTAAATTTAACTACTCATAAAAGCGAATCAATCGAAAGCAATGGAAGCATAAATTTATTAACTAAGAAAGCGGAATAAATGTACTTACACGAATTTAAATGAAAGCGATAAAATCCACCAATTGATTGTCACGATCCGAGAAGAGGAATGTTTCTAATGTAGAAAGCGATAAATCTATCTAGGAATTGGAAGCACAAAACAAACTGAGCCGCCGATCGACGGCTTGGTTGAAGCTGTTGAACTAGCGATCCGAGAGCTGGCTGCCTCTTTGAGCTCAACGGCCATGCAACCGCCGGTCGCCAACTCGGTACCGGCGACCCGAGAGAGTGAGGAGCCTCCATTGGTCGGCAGAAACGCAATCAATGGGAGTCGATTCGGTACCGGCAACCTGAGAACTCTTCCAAACCTTTTTTCACCCGAAAACCTGCAAAACAAAGGAAAACAAGACTGAAACACAAAACGAAAGCAAAACCATGATAATCGATCGAAAATGATACAAACAAAGACTCAAACAACGACAAATCACAAACAAAACACATGCAAAGAGATCGATTATCATTACGGTATACTGTGTCTTTTTTGCCAAAATTATAGTGTAAACTAACGGTATGACAAAATGCATACCGTTACCGTACCGGATACTACGGTATACCGAATTTGCGGTATGCCATAATATGCATACAGTTATCGTACTGTATCAACAGTAGCGTACCATACCATAGTTTTACAATATACCATTATTATTGATTTACCGAAGTCTAACGATATACCGGAGATGACGGTATGCTGAAAATTTTTATTATAAAAAACCTATCTAATTGGATCCAGCATAAGAAATTTTAAACAACAAACAACAATAATTATCAACCATATAAAATGACCAACAATCACATACGTATAACACCCAGTTCATCACTTTTATCAAAATTAAAAACTAGCTGGCTAATTTATATAACAGTTTCCGAACACATGTAGAGATATTGCAAATAAAACATCTACTTAATCACTTTATCATTTAATAAAAACAATTCATCATAACCAGAAAATCAGACCTGAAAGGGCAGCCTAAGCTATCACTGTATTCAAAAGGAACATTACTAGATTAAGCATAACAAGAGAATTCACATTTCATCTCTAATAATAACAATAAAATATATACGGTATACGGTATACGGTATAAATGGTATACCGCTGGTATGAAAAGTTTCATGTTGTTACCGTTCCGTAAACTAATAGTAACGGTATCATGCAATACTGAAAATGACGGTATATCGTAAATCTGGTATATTCGGTAATTTTTTGGTATGGTATGACCAGTATACCGGTATAATTGTATTTTTTCCCCACTCCTAGGCAGGGGCGGCAATACATTATAGCTTATGGGGTCGGTTGGCCCTACGGCGAACCGAAAATTTCTTTAATAGGGGTATTCGATTGGGAATTTTATGTGAGAATTTCAGTGATATTTATGTTATTTGAGTCCCCCAACGGATAAAAATTCTCTCAAGTTTGATATTTAATTTGAAGCCCCACGACACTCAATTTCTATATCTGCTACTGCTCCTAGGGATCAACATTATTGATAAATTCCAAGTGGTGGATACTTGTTCTGCGTAAATCATCATCATCGGTAGGCCTTGGATTCATGAGATGAAAGATGTCACCTCAATCTACCACCAAGCACTCAGCTCCCTTATTCCTTGGGGTGTGGAGACCGTTCGAGGTGAATATAAAGCCTCAAAGAGCTTGCATGGTTAACTTTAAGTCTGTGTATGCATTGAAGCATCCAATGGTGGGCAAACAGGAAGAAGAGCCACCCGCCACGACACCATCATAGATAGGATGCTAGGCCCAACTCATAGTTGGCCTTTACAATTCCAGGGGGTGGAGCAGGTTAAGCACCGCAGGTAGGCTCGAAGAGCACACCTTTGAGAAGATCATCTTATCTTTATCACTTTTGTTAAAATTATGTCTTCTTTGTGTGGTCGTTTCTAGGGGTGTAAATGAATTGAGTTATTCGTGGCTACTTGGATCTCGACTCTATAAAAGTTCATTTGAGCTTTGTTTAGTGAAGGTCGTTAATTGAACGTGTCAAATTTGAATTTTATAATATTCGACTAGTAAGCTCGTTAGTAAAATTAGTAATAAATATAAAATTATTATTTTTGTAAGACTTATATTTTTACTCTTTAGTTAGTGATAAATATAATAAGGTTTTAAATTAACAGCGTTATGCACAATAGAATGAATTTGAGTAAATGATAATATTTTTTTATGTTTAAATTGATTTATTTTAAAGAGAAAATAATAATTATTTTATTTTAAATTTATATTTAGAAAGTTCGATAAGACTCGATTAAAGCTCAATTAAGTTTGTGAACATCTAAGTACTCGATAATAAATCTCGAAGCTCGATTTGTTACTAAATAAGCCAAACTTGAGCATAACAGTACTCAACTCAACTCGATTCAATTACAACCCTAATTGTTCCGAAGATATCCCGTTTGCAAGATTGTTTCTTTCCATTATTACACGAACACATACATTTTATATTATGACAGATTGTGCATTATAACTCGCAAATATTGCATTATACTCCATAGAATCTTAATTATATATATAAGCAAATATATTACAGTCAAACACATTGTGCATTATACTTACAAATATATACATTATTCTAAAATAAAACTCAAATTATGTGCAAAAATATATGCATTATGTTCAAATTCATTGTGCATTATATGCAGAAATATATTTTGCATTATAATCACAAATAT